>JBBPNR010000960.1:0-14652 GCA_038091015.1 Boletus vermiculosoides
ACCCGACTAGTGTTTGGAAGACTATGAAAATAGAACTCATGACGGGAGACAATTTCGATATGACTTCCTTGATGAGTACGTCTAGTCCATTCCTTGCGATGCCTTTCTCAGTGATGCTACCCATCAATTATATAGCCGTTGCGACCGTTGACGGGACCAACCCGAGCAAGAACTCTTTCTCATATACATGCCCGCAGGTCAGTGATTTCCAGTCATGCCCACATGTTTGATATTCAACTTTCGTAGGTTTCTCCTCATTCCCCCATTTGCTTCTATCAGTTTACGTCACCATCCACTGTGAACAAGACTTGGACGGGGCGTTTCGCAATCACAGATTCTGCCAAGAACATCGTTGCCCCTTCCCAGTCTACCCAACTAGACGGCACGAAAATCCCATGGGGAACAGGTTCCTTGGTCAATGAGTCTTCTTCTCCCGCTCCTTCCGGCTCTGGGTCCTCGGTTACGACCTCGAGCGCTGACGGGACCCATACTTCTTCTGCGCCATCAATTACTCCTGGATCGTCTCCATTATCTGCATCAAGCACTTCTACTCTGAGCGTCGGTTACCTCAACTCTAACCCGTCCGCGACGCCTAGCACTGGTTCTACCACAGGAGCGAATGGTGCGGTGGGGATGCTCTCCGTTTCAAACATCCTTCATACCACACTTGCGCTTGCTCTTGCTGCGTTTGGATTCATTGTGATGGTCTAGACCACTCTCGTTACGCACAACTTGGGACACTGGCATTGCACACATCGTCATTCGTCATCACACACTCGTTTTCATCCACTATCCGGGTCCGCAATCTCCTTTTACAATATTTATCAGCTGCTTGATACCGGATGCATATTTATCTAGTAATTCGCATGTACTGGAACTCGACATTTTTAAAAGACCACTCCTTTGATTGCGTCTGTTTACATAATTCCCTGAATTCTGGCTTTGTTCAATCGTTCCATGTCACGAAGTGTAACTATCTTATTCATAACCACAGCAATGCTTTCGGCGTTCCTCTTGTCCCGTGTGTCCCAAGTTCAGGCTAACACGATTTCAAGTATTACAATGTGCAATGAAACAAAGGAAAGGACTAACGAACCTTCTCCAGGTAGGATTTTGGCGATATTCATCATTTGATCCCACCTCTTATCGTCTTTCCATGCGATCGTCTGGTCTTCTCTCAATGTAAGCGCTTGATTGAGCGGCCGCGTAGGTTTCATCTCCCGTTCAAGAATTTCAAACTCTTTGTCGATGGCATCCAGCCAGGCAACTGCCACTGATTTCTACGGTACATTCAAGCTCGGAACGCGAAGCGCCCAGAAGCAGCGATCCGTGCCGTGCGTGACTAACCCTGATATATATAAAAATCCAGGGTTAGAAATGAACGCGCACTTGCATCGGTCTTCAAAAGTCCATATGCCCCCGCCTCACCTTTTGGTCTCACCTGCTCAGGCGTCCATCTGATCTCGTACCTCACTACCGGGAAATCCGCCTTGTAAAAGTCCCGCACGAACATCCGCACGGGTACGTGCACCTGCCCATCGCTCAGAATCTCCCCCATCAATCTTGCCGCCTCTTCAACACTCGCACCGTCCGAAAGCGTCCTGTACTTCTCCACAAGAGGTTCCACGATCGTGCGCGGGTAGTACCGCAGGACGTTCGGGAAGACATCTTGCGGTCGGTGAACGGTGTGCGCGATCGCGTAGAGGTACCATTCTTCGGAGAGATCCCCGATGGCGAGGCTCGTTACACCCTTTTCACGGAGTTTACGCGCGAGTTCGCCGGACCGCTGCCAGGCCATTGGGTCAGGGGAGGTAGGGATCCAGGTACCGTCGAGGCATCCTCGGTATGTCCCGTCTTCGACCCCGACTTTGTCGGTTTCTATGAAGTGTAAAAGCGTGGTAGCGGGAACGAGTGATGAGTCGCGGAGGGTCGTGAGGGTCGTGGGCGAAGCAGGATCGAGGTTGAGGACGCGGCACAGTGCTTCGTATTGGGGCCGGAGTTCGGCCGCTGTCTTAGGGACCGTGCTGTGTGGAGAGGAATGTTCGTGGATGAGGATAGAGCCGGTGATTGGGTCAAATCGGAGGAGAGGAAACGTACAGTATCGCGTTGGACTGGAGGATAGCAGATTTGATGGGGGATTTCTGACCCTCGGGGGGGTGGTGGGATATGTGGTGGAGAATCTGGTGGACCGAGTGGGCGCCTTTGACAACATGAGCTACTCCTCATCTCACTATATTTTTGTTTTCGTCACTCACCGGCCGATAGCCCGGAGAGCTGTACATTTGCCGGGTTACCTGCCCAACACTTCCATGAGCTCTGTGTTCGGGTATGGGCAAAAGACGATTACCTCCGAATCTCTCAATGTTCTCCTGAACCCATTGCAGTGCGAGCCATTGATCCTTGAATCCAAAGTTTCCATCGATCTTGGGCTCGTCGCATACAAGGAAACCAAACACCGAAAGGCGATATCCGATGTTAACCCAGACCACTGAACGTTCTTCAGCAACATATTGTGCCTGAGCGTTAAGTCCATGAAGAGATCCGAACTGGAGGAATCTGAGGGTAAAGATTCGTTGATCGCAGCGGATCCCTGTCACAAGGAAAGGGAAGCGTACCCTCCGCGGATGTAGACCTTGACCGGGAACTTGGAGCAACCCGTGAATTATAATTTAACGGCCCTCCGAGCAAACCTGGACCAGAAAATATGTAAATTCACAGAGGCATGATACTTCACGACGCTCGATGTACGAAACAGGCTAAATGCAAAAACTAATCGCAAGGAAACGGACCCGAACAAGGGATGCTGACAGAAGTTTGTAAGACAAAACGATCCCGCCTAATGTTATAACACTCACCACAGGGGGAGCCGAAAGTGGCTGACCACTGAGTATGCAGAGACAGAGTGCCTCGTCTTCCTCCTGATTTAATTAATTATTTTAATTATTTTCCGCACGCGTACAAGTATAGCTAGAGTGCCGAGACAAAGTCACATTCAAAGGGGCAACGAGTTATTAATTTATTAAAAGCCCTCTCAATACACCACCCATACAAATCACAATGTCACGTTACGATATCAATTCAATTCAACAGCTTAGCCAGAAAAAAAAAGTTTGCGTGAGAGTAAATCCAACAAATGGAGCCACCGGACCGCCCACCGATCTGACGACTGACAATTTTCGTGACGACAGACCTGTCCCTTCTGGTCCAGGAATAATTTCCTGGGAACAATTGAGTATGATCTCGATTCTTGATCCGGACTCATAGCCCCGCGACGGTTTGCCAACGCGATGCCATTACAGCAGTCACAGAAGGTCACAACTTGCAAGGGGTCGGAATGTACGGAAACCAAAAATTTTAAAGATGATTTATCGTTCATGGCAAGGTCAGAGATAAACCACACCGGGCAACATTTGATCAGGAATGTAAATTCATGCTGACCGACTCATCGTCAAAGTCTAGAACGCCACAACATATTGATTATACATTTCGTCGGGTTCTGACTGGATTTTGAATTAACAAGCCCTAACCGAACGAACATCAGCTGACGCTGGGATAACATCTCCAGTGTAAAAATTCCTTTTGTATATAACATGTGTTTGCAGTTCAGTTCTTCGAGCCTGTGTCTCTGTTTCTTGATCCATCAACGCATTTCGTTCAATCTGCAGGTTGGACGAGGGATTCACACTCGAGATTGCTAGCCTATTGATCAAGATTGCCTCTCCCAGTTGTGTGGCATTCGCGCTCGAATTACAGCCACTGGAACGTCAACGACGTAGTTCTCGCACCGCCGTTCTCCATCTCCCTGCATTCGGACACTAAAGAGGTTCACCTTGGCAGTCTAGCGCTACATATAAATCACAACATTCATAACATTCATTGCAGAACGACTCCCATTACTGAGCTTGTTCTGTCTCGACCATCTCATGTCTGACGACATTCCAGTGACTCGATGGGCCCCGGGGCTGATAGGTAAAGAAAATCGTTGCAGATCCCCTTATATCTGGATGCTCACCGATGTGAACAGGATACACGGTTTCTGGTTTGTACGTGCATGCGACCTCATTCCACTCCACAATCTGATGTTTTCGGCAGACTGTACGGTGCTACACTGGGCCAGTCGATTTGTTACACATATTGGTTCCCGAATGACCCTTGGCTTATTAAAGCATTGGTATATACATTCAGGTTTTGTTTCACTGCATCTCAGGCTGACGTGTGTTACTCAGGTGCTTGTGATATTGTAGGTCGTGTAATATTTTCTCGTGCATCATTACAATGCCCTTTCCCAGCTTGGCAGACACTGCTCATGCAGTAGGGTGTTCTCAGCTCTTTTGGTATCTGTTCGTAACATGTCATCGAAGTGACTCATGGAGTTGCAAACATAAATTAACATGGTAAGCCCTATATTGTCCGAGATGTAGTCGATCTGTATTTATGTGACTTATAGGGGTGTGTCTGTGAGTGCCTTGTAGTTGATGATACGCTCTCTCATACTTATAATCTCCACTGGAGGTCACGACATGGCTTAGTGTGAGATCCTATGCAAGGCCATTGGTTCTGTGCTCATCACCAGCTCACTAGTACATGATCACGTTTACCGTGCAGTGGTTCGTAGGCGCTTTCACCATCGCATAAGGTGCTAAAAATTGTTGGTCAGTTTCTACTGCCATCGCGTATGGACGAGTGAGTCATTGCCGTTAAATCGTCACATTGCATGTTGTAATGTCTTCACAGTCAGTGGGAAGAACAAGCCTCTCACCCTCGCTGTTGTCAGTTCCGACACAATCAGGACATGTGTTCCAAGTTCTCATATTACTTTCCTGCAGTTTACCACAGCGTTTTTGGGATTTGGTAGGTCTATCACTGGTGTTGTAGGCCTTGTCTAACTTACGAACCTCACCACAGTGTTTTCCACATGTGTGTATTCTGATGGACTGACTCGTGAATGACTGAATGCATTCTCCCTTAGTGTTTAACATTGACGTGTTTGTGCATTCTTCGTTCCCATCAACGAAAGTTGAAACAGCCCTTCTGTAGCGCTCGGGTTGGAACCATCGATTATCTGTTCACGTGTCCAGTGAGGTGCACATGTTGTACTTTAGAGGTGTCCGCTGATTTCTTTGCATCGTCGAACTGCATTGTCAGTTCGCACTGCCCTTTGCTTGCTCGAGCACCCTATGTGACTTTCTCATCACATCTGCGGTCTTCAAATATATGTGGAAAAGTAACTTCCGGAGGCAACGCAGCATAATCCAGGATTTGGCGGTTGTTTGTATCAACATGGGTGTGCTTACCTGGTAAGCTCGTACTCTTAAATCCACCTTGTATACATGACTATCATGCTTCGTTTAGCGCAATATCACTCATTACTGGTATCGTGGTATGTTTAGAGTCAGTACGTTGCACAGTTGCTGGCTGACGACCACAGTACCTCGTTCAAGGCAATAAATATTGGACAGCCGCAGTGGGCATCGTGGTTAGCCGGGGAAAGTGCCATCCTTTCGACGACAGATGACACAAGGCTGACTTTTCGTCGTGTGTAGGCTATGTGAACTCCATGTTGGCTGTGTAAGTTTCGTGACGCTCTCCTCATACCTAAACGTGGACTTGAATGTTCGGACAGGCTCAATGCGAGAAGAATGATCCGTGAGCGGGACCGATCGGATGTCTGCGACCTGATTACCATACAAGTAACTCGTTGATGCTCCCGGCGGTCTTCAATCTCACCGAACTCACCCCGCACCCAATCTACATCAATGCGGACTCATTATCTCAGGATTTAAACAATCGTTTCAAGCTTTCTGTCGGTAATAGTTAGTTTGTTATTAAGGGTTGCGTGCAGCAGGCCGTTGGATTGAGTGGTCGAAAATGCACATTGCCTTTGAACGCTATTGTCAGCGAGGCCGGAGTGCATTTTTTATCGTTTTGTTTGTCTTTCACTCTATGTTCCGACTCACGACCAGACCACCGATTTCGACAGAACCAGCTGGTCGGGGGCAGGTTGGTTGTCCATCAGGATTCATTGATTCAGGAAGCTGCGAATGGATAGCCCTCGGCTGGACCGTTACTTAACTTCGCGTATCACGTTTTTGCAACCCTTCAATATATATATGTGTGTGTGTGGGTATTTGGATCTGGAAAATTCGTTGATATTCTAGATTCCTGATCATTAGACTCGGCCTGGATCGTGACTCGCGGAAAAGTGGGTCTACTCCGGACTGTATGCTCCTTGTCAGACTCCCGAAGAAGCTCAAGTTTCACGGCTGACAGAGAGATAGATTCACATATTCATCCTTCAACGAGTACTTGCTCTCATTCGGAATCAACGGGATCATCCAACGTGAGAGGCTCGTCGTAGGGGTATACAGGTGTAGCAAATATACTACGAACTCTAATTTGTCGGCCACATGGCTATGGGCCGACTGGACTATGTGTAGACATCAGTGTGTTCGTTATCAGTACCATATTATAGTTCGATTTCACGGATTGGATTCCCAGGGAGTCGGATCTTGCAAGGCTCTTACCAAGATCGGGACTTGTCGAGTCACTCCCCGTTGCTCCTTCTCCCGAACCACCTGTCAGGCTCAATCTCTCTCAACAACAATTGCATCCATGTTTAGCACACTGAAGAAAGTACGGAGTATCCGGACAACCGATAACTCCAGGAAATCCACCGAGACTTCTTTATTCTCAGGATCTGGTGAGCAGTGTGGATGTTTGCCCTAACGACGGTCGCATCGAAACGCTGTATCACAGCATATTTTAGCGGTCGTGTCCCAAAGGCTTTCACAGAGAAATGGGGTAAGTGTCAAACGGCGGGGGAAATGGCCTGACCTGGGCTTAATATCATCTGAAAAGTGGCGCATGGAGGGGAGATTCCCTCAGGAACCACCTTGGACGTGCGAGCTCGGTATTTCTTTGCGACAGACCCCTCAGAGCCGTGGGTGACGAAGCTAGTTGCCAAGTCTGTCGTGGTGCGTATATGCGGTATCGGACATGTGATATAGTTGACTGTATGCGCTGATATCAACGTTGGTTTACTGTGTTGTAGGTGATCCATGCAGGATGGATTGTGCATTGCGTCGCCGAAGCCTTTCGAGTGCCTATCGCAGAGTATATTCTCGACGGTAGGCGATTTTATGCAGTCATTGTGTTGCATGAGTGTTCTTTCCTCTTTTCCTCTTCTTCATACCTGGCGCGATCAGATCTAGGTACATACCTAACTTTGAATGTTCCTCGACTCAACAGACAGGTTCATCCCTGGACCCCCTTACAAGTTGACCAACATTGCATCATTAATGTATGTCCCGTTGTCTGAGCCAAGCGGACCCACCGACGTCGAGTTTGGAGAATCTGGACCAACGCCCGTCCAAGTTTGCGACACGCCAAGCACCCCAACAAGCATGCGACGAAAACGCAAGCGAGAACAAGCTTATTTTGACTCCCCGAGTGGTTCCCTCGTATTCTCTGGATTCGATAAAGATGGTATGCCACGGCGGCCGAGGAAGCAGCGCAAGCTTCGATTCGATCCGTCGTTTAGTCCAGAGGGTGGAAGACCTGGCAAGGGGACGAAGCAAGGGGTGGATCTTGATTGGCTCCGGGATTATCACGACACTTCGAGGGACGACGACGAATTTAGCGAGGAACGTAGTCAGGATACGGGGGCCGACACAATGCATGATCCGAGCCCTGTGACCGCGATACGGTCGCCCGACACACCTGACCGGCCTCCCGCCTGCGGAGGGCCGTCTGCAACATATCGACGATCTTCTTCAGATGAACATCTTTCGAAACCAAACCGCGCGTCTTCGCCAGGCGTCCCCATTGATATGCAGGAGAAAATACCACCGATCCGCACGATCGACTTTACCAATCTACCACCGCCCACCAGACGTTGGCGTTTCCCGCAGCCTGACGTCACGAATTCCAGAGACACAGGTATGATACTCTCGGTTGTGAAGCCCACCGACTACAAGGTCAAGGCGCCCAAGAAGATTAGCTTTGCGAATCAGGCTCAAGTCTGTGTGTATATGGTCTCACCCCAGCAACCAGATACCAAGGATGGTGCAGGCGCTGGCTCTGCACAACAATGTTTCCGTGAGGAGTTCGAGGATAGACCGAAGGTGAATGGCAAGACTCGGATGTCGAACGACGAAGTTGAAGGTTCCGACTATGCGACTGCTGCGAAAGCGATCAAGGACATGATTCCTCAAACGCGCTCTCCGAAGATTAGTGACGATTCCGCTTGGCTCCTTGGTGGGGATCAGTCCAAGAATGATACGTTCACGTTGACGATGGAGGAAGTGCAGGCTATGCGACACCGTCTGCTCGAGTCAGCAGCGAAGAATGGCGTTGACGATGGTCAGCTTGCGGTCTTATTCGAGCTGGGGAAGACCTTTCGGGGAATGGCATTTCGCCATATTTGGTGAAAGCGTTGAGCATGTTGGGTTGGTTTAGGCGGCAAGTCGAACTCCTATATTTGAAGACAATGGTTCTGTTTCTCGTCAGTTGCATGATCCTCTGATAAACCTGGTTTATTGAAGAGTACACGAGTGCTTTCCGATCTTGAGCTGTGATTAGAAGAACATTGAAGCTGCGCGGCATTGATTTACAATGATGATAAGTTAACGAGAGCGAGAGCGGTGATACATGTGCCACCTATGGTGACGCCTGTGACAGAACAGGAAAACTCTAGTCCACCATAAACGGCGGAGAAGAGTTGGAGTTGGACGGATCTAATGATCCGGTGTCCGCATAGCAAGGCAGGTTGCAACGAGAAGGTCGGTCATAGACTGGGCAGGCTACCCTCCTGGTAAGCTCATCAAACGAACAAGTTAATTAGCACAGATTTCTCACACCTGATGGATACAGAGCACTCCGTCCTTGGATATCGCAAACGACGTGATGCGGTAAGTCGCTACAACCTGATCCTGGGAGTTCCGGCACTGTCAGTGCAGCGCAGAAACCAAGATGCTCGCCGTCAGTTATCTTCTCCAATACGACCATTCACGTACGTACCTCCATTTTGTTCCCCCATAACCGTGAACTCGACTGCCAACGGTACTCTTTGTTGTCAAGGCCCGTGAATGAGTAAGTTCCATCAGAGGAACCATTCCCGCGATAAACTTCGACAGTACGCTGCTCTGGACCGATGGTGATGCTAATGGGACCTGGATCGGTTGCCGCCAACGGCGGTCCGAGGTAGGGAGACTTGACGTGGCAGATGAGGACACCTTGCTTGCCACCAACATGAAGTGCAAATTGCCAGCTCGCTGCAAGCCGGGTCCCTTTTGAATAATATCTGTCATGTTTCGGTCAACATGTACATGTCTATTGGACACTGCCAAGAGATCTGGATTGCGTGCGGAAGCGGCGCAGCGATCACGAGTATCCATACGCGAAGCCTCTCACCTGGGTGTCTTTCTATCGTCTTCCCTGACCACCTTGTCGTCGCCCCAGAACCCGCTGACCCGATAGACGTGTAAACACAACGGATGTGTTTCGGTGGCCGGGATCCACTCTGTTCCAAGCGTCATGATGCTTATAGTTCGATAGATACAGTGTGCGCTAGGTTTCCTGCGGAGAAGACGGACTCGGAAACACGAGGTACCCCGGTACTGCCACTGTGTGGATAGGTTTCACATCTAGGTTATCTTATAAGAGATTGCCTCTGTGATCCTGTGTGCGCCGGTGGCTGAGCGCTGATCGCTTAAGCTGTCTGGTGAAGGAATTCCTTAATATATCCTAGTCTTGTATTTGAGCCTTCTTATTTCCAAATAAGGGAGAAAGGGATGACGGGCGCGCATGACTCGACTGGATTCTATCCATGTTGTATGTGGGCAGTCGAATGTATAGTGGTGGGAAAATATCCAGTCTAGAACAGGTCCATGAGGCAAAGCTTTTTAACCATTCGCTAGCACCTTCCCGGAAAACAGTAAGGATGCCGGACTGCGGGGATACCTGTGCTAAATGAGGCGGGACAGCAGATATATCAGCATTGACCGGATTTGGAGGATCTACCAATATTTTGGCTCAGTGCCAAATTGGGTCGGCGCGCTCAGGCGAAGATTCACAGGATGGGGGGCGGTATCCGTGTCAGCTTGAGGTGGTCGCACTGGGTCGGTATGTCAACCTAAAGTAAATTCCTCGCGAGTAGCAGCGAGGTCGTCAATAACAACATTTGCAAGTCAAGTAAGCCCATCCATTACCCATTACACCCATATAAGGAACGATTAATCCACTAAGCGCTCACAAAGGATCCAACTTTCATTAAGTTCCACTCTAATGGTTTGGTGTCCGTATTGCGAGGCTCGTAGCGACAAGGAGGTCGGTCATAAATCGACCCGACTACCATCCCGATGTATGAATGAACGCCATGCCGAAAAAAAATGCAAACAATTTCATACCGGATAAATGCGCAATTCGCCATCCTTGGATACGGCCATTGCGGTAGCACGATAAGTAGCCACGATCTCGCCTTCTGCATCCAAACACTGGAAGAACAGATGGTCACTCCGTCATGATGTCCACAGAATCCATTTCGGAACATCGGTACGCACCTGCATCCCGCTCCGCCATAAATGCATGTTGGTCCGCCAGTGATAGTCTCTATCGTCAGGTCCCCGAAACCACTGGGTGCCTTCATGCGTGCCGCGTCGTCTCTCTATACGAATCGGCCGTCGTTCGGAGGTGATGTTGACCAACATTGGTCCTGGGGAGAAGTCACAGATCATTGGCCCTATATAACCGGACGAAACTCTGCAGATGACAGCTCCGTTGGGTCCGTCAGCGTGCAGAACGAACTGCCATTGCGTGTCGCGTCGGCTCCCTTTGAGGTAATACCTAACAGCGGTGGTCGTTGCGTGACTGCCCCATAACCGACGTAGGGATGGAATGGGACAAAGACGGATACCCACAAATTTGTAACTTTGTCTTGCGCTTTGATGATCTTATCGTCACCAAGGAAGCTGCCGACTCTGTAGACGTGAAATGACAACAGTTGTTCTGCAGAATGCATGGAACAGAAATCCAGAGAAAGGGTGTGCTCCTTGCGTAGACAAACACCTTGGTAACGCCGGAGTACCATTTGTGATACAGGACATTTACACATGTGTCCCTGAGCCAAGGTACAGGCATGTCGAAACGACCAATATATCGAAGCGATATTGCGCTGAAAATTTTTGTTTAGGTCCGGGCCGAATATGCAAAAGGATTAGTGTATGCTTTCTAACACTTCGACAAAGAAGTAGCTACACCTCTCAGCTCTGATATGTGGATTCAAACCAGCTGGTCCTAACTCCCATTCATTTCTCTAAATCTTTATTGGTGTATATTAAGAACGTAGACAGTTGCCTCTCGAGTCTCGACCCCCATTGTTGTCACTGCACTGCCGAGGGGTTTCGAATTTCAGACGGGCCAATTTCAGAAGACAGGCGGCATGAAGTGGCGCACCGCCAAGGCCAAACTCGGCGATGCGCTGAAGAGGAGATTGAAATCTCTCACGGGTGCACTGGGCCAATATTTCATGTCATATGGACCTCAAAAATCAATTCTACAGCGTCACTCGGTGAGTTTTTCCCTTAGATGCGTGGCATGCATGAGAACTCTCATGGACTAACTGATCTCTTCCAGGTTTTTTGTTTGATTCATAGGCACAATCCTTCGGATCTGGAGGTCTGATGGCTAATATCTCTGTTCATTTGAGACATTGTCGAGTTACGAACACAGTTTCTTACAAACCACAGTTGATCTTTTGTCCTTCATTTGATACATGTGTACCCGTTTCGTGTAATTTTTTCAACTCTGTAGAATATTGGGAATGTAGTGTACTGAAACATCTGTGTTGCACGAGCGGCTTGCCACTTGGATAAGTGGAACAGTGATAGTAATCTGGCCAAGTGCCATGCAATGGCCGAAGACAGTGACCGTTGACATCATAAGCTTCTCGAATGTCAGTGTCGTCGCCCCGCGAGCCTGGCAATTATGTAGACTTGCCAATGCAGACTTGGTTCAGTTGGTTGGTAGATAAAACGATAGACGTGATTATATAATACTGATCCATGTTCGTTCGTGGCAAGCCGGAGTATTTTTATTCCCACGGTATTCCAAGTGCTCTTGGTGGACGAAGACAAGTTCTTCATATTCTGTCTTTTACTTTGTCCATGGCGTCCAGGATTGCCCTCAACTCCCTCAAGGCGTCGGGTGAGCATCTGGTTGCCTTACCTTTCTGTCCAGCACAGTAACTAGTTCATTTCGATAGCCCGACCACGCGCAGTGCCAACTGTCGCTCGGGCCATCTCTGCGTATGTCCATCTGTTTCGTTGCATGAATGAAGCAGAGTAACGCCATCAATGCAGTCGTTCTATGAGCTCCAACCCTCCTCCACCAGCAGAGCGCGCCTCCGAAATAATCAACAGTCTTCCCTCTTCTCCTGGCCTCATCACCAAGACTGGTGCAGCTGTTCTTGGAACGGGTCTCCTCGCCACTGCTATCTCCCAAGAACTCTACGTTGTGAACGAAGAAACGGTTGTAGCTGTCGGCACATTCATCCTCTTCGCATATCTTTATCGGGTAAGTGGGTTGGCAACATGTCAGGATATGGTGCCGAATGGATTCGATGACCTTGTAGGCAATCCAAGAACCGTACAAGAGTTGGGCAAACGGTCACATTGAACGCATCAAGGGTGTCCTCAATGATGCACGCGCCGGGCACACACAAGCAGTCAAGGACCGTATCAACTCAGTCGAGCAGATGAAAGACGTCGTTTCCCTCACGGAGGGTCTCTTCGCCCTTTCAAAGGTCAGCTGGTACCTTCTTGTGATGAATTAAATCTAATTTGAATATATTCCTTCCGTGTCGCAGGAGACTGCTAAATTGGAGAACGAGGCTTTTGTGCAGCGTCAAAAGGTCGCATTGGCTGGCGAGCTTAAATCTGTCCTTGACAGCTGGGTCCGCTACGAGCAGCAGCAGAAGGAAAGCGAACAGACTGAACTAGCCAAGAGCGTTATCGCAAACGTCCTGACTGGCCTCAAGGACGAAAAGACTCGGAAAGAGATCCTCACCAATGCCATCACAGAGGTCGAGCGTAAGTGATTTCGTCATTAATTATTCATTTTCTTATCTTATGCACCATGTTGCGACTAGGCCTAGTCAAAGCAAAGGCAATCTGAATAAATACCAGGTTGTGAATAGCTAGATTACGACAGAAGGATTGTTTGTAGCAGGATTTTCTATCATATTGCTAGATCGTCACATGAACCCATAAGACCAAACAGGGCCAAAGCAAAGTGGCCGTGACGACGCGTTAGCGCGTTGTTCCGGGTAAATCTCAGCACGCGTTCAGGACGCAAGCATTTGCTCTTCTCGCCAACATCGTCTCCAGTTCAACCGTGCATCTGAATCGTCAGAACGATGGACTCGGACCTCATCAAGCTTGTCAACCGTCTCCAGGACACTTTCCACAATCTCGGTGTGTACCAATAGTCATATTTGTACTCTTGGGCAGCGGGTGATTTTATGTTGCCCAGGTGGTGAGCTGGACATGCCCCAGCTAGTGGTTGTGAGTTATCTTTCACACTCCAGCAAAGCCGCCCCTGATCTTTGTTCAGGTGGGCAGCCAATCAGCTGGTAAATCGAGCGTGCTGGAGAAGTGGGTCTGGACCTTTGTCTTCACCCTCAACCGTTGACATTATATCCACTCATAGCATCGTTGGACGAGATTTCCTTCCCCGTGGTCAAGGCATTGTCACACGTAGACCCCTCGTTCTCCAACTCATTCACACTCCCATTCCGGATCCCTCCTCAAGTCCACCCGCCTACACCGAATGGGGGCAATTCCTTCACATCGACAAGCGTTTCACTGATTTCAATGAAATTCGTCGGGAGATCGAGCAAGAGACGTACCGTGTTGCAGGGCAGAACAAAGGGATCAGCCGACTACCGATATCACTCCGGATATATAGTCCAAATGTCCTGGATTTGACCTTGGTAGATTTGCCCGGACTAACAAAGGTATGAACATGTTATAGTACATCGCCGTATCCGAGTAATGCGCATTCAAGATACCGGTGGGCGACCAACCAAGTGATATCGAACGCCAGATCAGAAACCTAGTCACGGAGTATATCTCGAAACCGAACAGGTGGGTAGATGGCTGCCGTTTTCCACTTGTGCCTGACATGTTTCAAAGTGTTATTCTTGCTGTCTCTCCCGCCAATGTCGACCTTGCCAACTCGGATTCACTTAAGCTTGCACGAAGTGTTGACCCCCAAGGTCGTCGGACGATAGGCGTTTTGACGAAACTTGATATCATGGATGCCGGAACGAATGCACTCGATATCCTGACCGGACGCGTATATCCCCTCAAACTAGGCTTCATTGGTGTTGTCAACAGAAGCCAACAGGATATCATATCTGAGAAGAGTATGACGGATGCCCTCGACTCGGAATCTGAATTCTTCAAAAACCATGCCGCATATCGAAATATCTCACATAAGAATGGGACGAAGTATCTAGCCCGGACACTGAACCAGGTGTGTAAGGACGGTGAAAGATATCTATTGCGGATTTCGACTACAACTTACGTAGGTTTTGATAAACCATATAAGGGAGAAACTCCCCGATATGAAAGCGCGTTTGAACACGCTGATGGG
>JBBPNR010000961.1:0-14648 GCA_038091015.1 Boletus vermiculosoides
GGCACTGGTGCGCGATGGGTACCGTTGTGTCGTTACGGGACGTTATGACAGGAATTCGGTGGAATCAAAACCAGACATCTGGAAATTGGCTTATGCCGACGGGAGGATGCCGGTTGTAACGCAGTGCTCACACATCTTCGATGCATCTACCAATGAAAAGCTCGGTGATCAGGCCAGCGACAAGGTATACTTCTCCGCTTTGTTTGACATGTATCCTTATTGCCGGTGCAGACTCACTACGCCGCATCTGTGTGGGCCATCATGGACCGGTTTGGCTACAAGGATATTGCCGAAAGCCTAAATGGCAAGGGTGTACACAATCTCGAAAATATCTTAACACTAGATATAAATGTACATGATGCTTTCAACAGTTTGTTGCTCTGGTTCGAACCTACAGTGAGTGTTCTGTTCTTTGATGTAAATCACATTCGACGTTTTCAGGATGAGCCACATGTATACACACTCGGTGCACCACATCAAATGTACATCGCTGAATACAAGATGCCCGTGAAGTTCACAACTCCGGACCCCGCAAACTTACCCCTTCCATCACCAGAGTACCTCAACATCCATGCTGCGTGTGCCAAGATCGCCCATCTGTCGGGAGCTAGCGAGTATATAGATCAGATCTTGAGGGATCTTGAAGATATCAGAGTTCTCTCTGAAGATGGTGCTTCTGCAGAGGTACTCGAACATCTTCTCATTCCGTTCAGTTAGGAGATTTTGGTCTACTGATGTCAGTTCTTTTGTCCCTCTTCCTCATGAATTACCTATGATTATCAGTATATATGTTGCATTATTTCCTTGTTATAATTCTATGGATGCATGGCACTGCATTTTTGAAATCATATCTGGACGGAAGAGAGCTAAGTTAGTACGCTTCACTTCGTGTAGCCAGTAACAAGTTGCTTTGAAGCAACGATGATGTCGCCTTGCTTGCTATGATGGCAAATGCTGTGGCCAGTATGTTGATCAGAGTCTCTCAACAAGTGCGCCTGACATTGTCTCTCTGGATAGATGGATCTCGCACACGAAGTCTCATACCCTCTGAGTCACCGGTGCTAGGCAGTAGCACGGGTGCGGGTACATGCGGGCACCTCATCACAGAACCCTCCCAACAACAATGACACGAAAAGTGATTGTGTTCCGACTATCCCTTCTTTCTTTTGCGACGCGCCACCTCTCTGCTCGTCGCCCCTTCCACCCTCTCGTCGCTACAACACACCGTCCATGGGCAACCTTGCAGTATGACTCAATAAGACTCTCATCAACGTTCGTCTAAAGTGCATCTACGACGGCTGGAACGTGTGTGTGTTTTCTCCTTTGTGCGTCGTGCATACCCCGACCTTCATCTCGGTTGCTCTCCAGAACGCAAGTCTCAATGACGACCTGGGCTTGGTCGCGAACGCAGAAGCGCTCTTGTTGCTTTCCGGGGACCCCGCGACCGAAGATGAGCCCGTTCGAAGAGGCACGGCGTTCCAAGTGGGTCGGGTGTGGGTCCCACTAGCACGGTAACTGACTTGACCCGCCCTCGCACAGACATGGTGACAGGGCTACGAATTACCCTCGTCTTTCCTGCTTTTCGAAAAGGAGAAACATCTCATTCTGTGCTTGGCGAATAAAGCTACTTGTTGTACCTGGATGCGCCGCGTCGTCGTCACGTATTTGCCGTGTCGTACGTTCAGACCGCTCGCCTCATGCCTGATATTGTCCCGTCCTCTCTGCGACTATCTGGGATACCCAGACTTACGTGAAGAAAGTGGCTCGCGATTCCCTCAAGAAGGCTTGTGAATTGATCTCCAACATGGACATTGAACGCTTTATTCCGGCCCTCATCTTGAAGGCTCTGATTAACCCGGTCGAGGAAGCCACTCAACACCTCTTTGCCACTACATTCGTTTCTGAAGTATATTCTGCTATGCTCTCTTTCATGGTCCCTCTGTTGTCTCGTGGTCTCAGTGAGAAGCTCCCTGCCACAAAACGCAAGGTTGCGGCGTAAGTTATTGATATACCTATATGATCACATCAAAGTTGATCACGTTCATGTCTAGCATTGTGGACAACATGTCAAAATTGGTTGACCCTCCGATCACAGCTTGCCTTTTCTTGCCCAAGCTTCTTCCGAGTCTCATCAATGTCGAGACCACCATGAAGCACGTGGAGTTGTTAGCAAGGCAATTGTGACCCTCTGTCAAGTTGGCCGAGTTCGTGAGCGTGATGGAACCGATCTCTCTCCTTTGAAGGCTGCCGAGCCTTCTCAGCTAACCTCAACCCTTTCTACTGTCTACAGGAAACTGAGGCGTGAATGCTCCTGAGCTCGTGGACGCTTCTATTGTATGTGTCACTTCTCGCCGTGGGTTTGGTGAATGCCATGAACTTCGATGTTTCAGAGTGGGAATCCCTTGCTTCCATCCTGTCCTTCGTGGTTCCTTCCCCTGATCCTGTCTCTGTCACGGTTGAGTGGGCTGTTCGTTCAGCTTCTTCAGGCGAAGACTCGTGCAACTGCCAATTTTCGCTCGCTTAGGTGCTAAAATCTTCAACATCACCCTTCGTCTCAAACATGGCTGCCATTACAGTCTTTGTGGAAAGACCGGTACCGGCAGGTCCACCGTCACGCGTGCCATCACGAACGATCATGTGGAGGTTTCCCCTCCCCCCGGCGAAGTTCGTACCTTCTACATCGAGTATGATATCGACGATAGCGACTAGCGAAACCGACACATCTGTCCTGTAATTCATTTTGTCCGACAGGCGTATCTTTGCTGCTGAGGGAGAGATAATCGAATCACTCCCCTCTGTCGGTTTGCGCGACGAGCACCGGAAGCATGCAATCGGTACCTTCTCCGAAGGTTGGAAAATGAAGCTTGCTCTAGCCAGAGCAGTGCTCTTCACAGCGGACATTCTTCTCACTTGGATGTGGTGAACATCACGCCCGAGTGTTATCTCGTCTCACCGAAACACTGCATATCAAGTATGTATATGTATTTCCCCATCCGAAGTAATATATTTACCCAGTCTGTCCGTAGTCATGTGTCTCGCGACTCTGGTTTCCTCAACAACACCATCATCGATGTGCGTCACCTCGAGTGCCTCAAGATTCGGAGGCATCGTGGCAACCCCGAGGCCTTTGTGAAGCAGGTTCCGGAGGCCAAGTCGTACTACGCTCTTGATGCTGCTAAGGACTACAAATTCAAACTCCCCCCTTCTCGAGTGTGTCAAGGCCAAGGAGAAGAGTTTGCTTAAAGTGCATAAGGTAGACTTCCAATATCCCTCACAACCCGTCCAGCGATTGTACGACATCACTCTCCAACTCTCCCTCTCTTCTCGTTTTGCTGTTGTCGGCCCTAACGGTTCTGGAAAGTCGAGGTTGGTCGGGCTTCTCGCTGGAGAGATGGAACCCAACAAAGGCGGTGAAATTTGGAAGCACCCCAACTTGATGATTGGTCACGTTACCCGACACGCCTTCCACCACATCGACCACCATCTCGACAAGCATCGGTATACCGCTCTCTTGGATGCACGACCAAAACAGTGAGGGAGAAGTTGCGAGAAACCCATATAGGTATCACCTTGTCACTCATGGCCGTGTGCTCATTACCATCCGGGGACCAAAATGCCCGCCACAGGAAACCAGAGAAAGTGGAGGACGATGCAATACAGTCGACGAAAGAGATGATCAGCCCTACACTGTTGATTTGGGCCTGATCCTCCCCATGCCCGTTTCGAGTCCGTCGATGACCGTGCAGTCATCAGTAGTTTGGCAAAAGTCTAATTCATAACAGCGCTTAATCACACTTAACGTACTGGCGGTGCTGCCAGTGATGGCCCCGCGGCGCCCGTTTATAACCCCTGCTCGCGTTCCGTAAATGGAAAATAGGAAGCCGCATGACTGGAGCGTCACCACACGCGAGCGTGTTGTGGCCCGTCCGACGGATCATACTCGATACGGGGGTACTCTACTCGGTCTTGCTCCTGGCAGCGCTCTTATGCTTCGTGGCTAAGAATCGGGGACGTTCTGTGCTAATCGACATGGTGCGTCCGTAACATCGGTCTCGGGTAATTCTGGAATTGATCGTCGTTCTGCGCTCCCTCATTTATGTGATTCCTTTTCGGGTCCTATCTGTCTGACTACTGGTCCGCCTCTCGTTGCCTTATCATGTTTTCTCTGCGACCACCGAATAGATAATACTCATCATCTCCATTACGTTCTACACGGTGATCATTCGCATCATGCTCTCCAAACCTGGTTCGCATCGCATCGCACAACCGTCTTCGAGTGGATCTGCTCATCTCACGCTCTCCCGGATCGAATGGGGGACAGAATACATAGATTGTCAGATAGCGGTGGCACAAACCATCGTAACCGAAGTCGATGAAAAATAATCTGTGTATGGTACCTGTAAGATTAGATATTACGGTCTATACTATACTAATCCGACCTGGTGAAAACATCCCATGTGTTCGTACACTCGAACCTCGTATGGTACAATCACAAAAGAGAACTGTCAATGTGCACGGGGCCAATCTCCGTCGCGGCTGCGCTCTTTGGCAGGAGCAACATCCATCTGTGCTCCTTGATCTCCGCGCCTTTATTGCCAAAATACCTCTCGCTCTCGAAACTCCACTCATCCAGAGCCCGTACCCACTGACCCAGGGCATGGCAATACTCCTTTACCTGTGAGTTCAAGGGCTCTTCCCATGTAGGCAGAGCGGCCAAGGCCCCATGGAACCTTTCCCCGGCTTTAATAAGAAAGTCTTCAACCCACAACATAGCGCCGTTCACGTCTGTATGGTGTTCGTTCATCACGCACGTTATAATGTTATGGAGGTCATCCCCACGGAGTTGTTCGAGGTTGTAGGAAAAGATGTCCTTCAACATGATTTACGTCAGTATAGAGTGCACTATCTTCTCATGAATATCACTGACATTACAGAAAGCGACCATATCAACAGCCGCCAGAATCATCTCCTGAATGGCAGGGTGCGACATTACTTCATCAGGGATGTCAAGTCCTAGTTCATATATGGAAAACGAGGGCTTCACTCCGCTGGTACGGCGTCGTGCATTGATGTAGCTTTTGATATCCAAGATGCGATTATCTTTTTTGTCGATGGACTCCCGCACGACGCCCTCGAGATATTCGTCCATGTTCTGTATCAATCTCTTCTGCGAAACTGCGGTGGCGTTCTGTATGGTCAGTTCCCAGAATCTATTGTCGAGTAAGCATCACTATGAAAACGTCCGGGAGACTGTCGATGTACTTACTGACGTGCTATTTCCCCGCCGATCCACTCTCCTTCCGGACGTGGCATGTGAGGATTCCGGAAAGCATCGAGTATCACGTCCTTTTGCTTACGGACCTTGGAGGGTGCAGACCTATCAGAGTACTCGTCGAATATGAAGAACAGATGCATGAGGTCACAACCAGCTCTAGCATGCTCTGAATGAATAACTAAGCAAAATAATATGACCAATGTACCCGTGGGGACTTTACCTTTGCTTGCCATCGGGTAAGCTAAGCAGGCGAGCAGATCTATGAAATAAAATGGGTATACGAACAGGGTATGAATGCAAGTACCTACTGAAGTCGCAGCGGTCAAAAGCGTCCTGTGCCTTAGGGCTGAAGGCCCGGAAGCTCGTGATCCAAGCAGCAGCTTCCTTTTTGACCACAGCGTAATTTGGGTTAATTCGACGAGGCCATGGCCATCTGGCGAGCACGTTTGGAATGAAGATTCTTGTGTGCCCGCCATATCTGTCAACATCCTTCTTGGGTGCTGAGTTTTTCGCGACGACGGATTCATTGATGACGCTCTTGTGCCTCCTGGGGTTCAGGATAGAGACGCCGCAGAAGGCGAAATGGATGAGCAAGCCTATGAGTGCGCTGAGCGGGAGCAGAACAAGGATTTCCATACTGGTAGATGATTTATTTGAATGCACGCTGGCCTTATATCTGTTACAATCCTACCCTTGGAATAGATATATGCCAAACACCGCCACGCACCCCACGTCAATTCAGATCTCCGGGTCTGGGATTGCCGACATTCGAAGAGTTCATTGTTCAAACGTTCACAGCTCGAATCCAAACTTGGCTTTCGGTTCGGATGTCTTCTCGGCATCAGGGTGTGGCGTACTACTAGCGTTCAAGTTCTATCCACTCGGGTGCTTCTGGTTCAACTTTTTTTTTTCGACGCCCACTCGTTCGGCAGCGCGCAGCTGCCAGATCCGATCCGGTTCGGAATGTTCCCGAGAAGGCTCCAGTATCTGATAACTCGGTTCATACATCGCGCCTTGCACTGCAGCACAGCACAGCTTACCTTCCACTGGCAAGTGTATACGAAGAGAGCACATGAACATGTTTTCTCCCCATAATCGCCTCGTTCACTTATGCCTTGGAAGTTGTGGACACTCTCCGGGTGCTCTCCAGCCTAAGGGCAGTATTTAGAACACTCAAACATGAACGTTCCAAGAACACGTCGCACTGAGTGCCAGATCATGTTACGGGTTCAATCTCTTCACCTTGTTGAAGGAGAAGAAGGGTGAGAAAGCAGCACGTGAGGCTGTGACTTTGCTGTGACCTTCGAACCCGACCTCGCCAATTCTCCAGCATGTCGACCAAGTCTACCGCTGATGACCCTGATTTTGAAATGACGAGCTCACCGGCATTCGTTCATACTTCTGCGTCGTTTAGTTATGCTGTTACCCATGTTTTCTTTCCTGTCAAGCTCCCCGAAAAGAATGACTATACCCCAAAGAACGATCTTTCACTAGCTCGTGCAGTGTGCACTGCTGCCCATGCTTATGGCGCATACGTCAACGGAACCACTGAGCCCAAGTGGCCTCGTATCACAAAGATGCTAGACAACTTGCAATCCTTTGTCCAGTTTGAACTCCTCGACAGAGGCCACATCATCTCCCAGCTGAGCGTAATGCAAAGAGGAGGTACGCTGACAGGTTCTCTGTAAATTTCATGCTAAAAATCTATAGATATCCTTGTGTTTCTCGTCCGACCTCGACGTGCTGCGATCGTCATCACCAAGCGGGAGAACTCTACACTGTTCGAGTCATTCGATGTGCCCCCAGGCAATGATGCTGCAGAGGAAACACCAGGGTCTTTGATATGGATATGCTCGTATCCTGGCTCAGCCGTCGAGACGCCGAATGAGGTGTTTGACGATGTGGATTTTCAATCCAAGCTCGCCAATTTTATCTCCAGCGCCGACCATGTCGACTCGAATCTTCCTTGCCCTTCCCCCGATCATCTGCAATGTATCACTGCGCTGCTTACTGGCACCTTGCGAGCTGTTGATCGCACTGCTGACATTCCTCACATCACCAAACGTGTTCGAGACGCAATCAATTATGGATGGCGTCGCTCGTCTCTTTGGCTTCTTATTAGGGTTGCAATCCAGATGTCCTTGAATCACTCTCCTCTTGGGTGTGCCTCCTACAAAGGATTCATGTTGTTCTTCATATGCACCCTTGCAAGGGATGGAAACAATACGAATACTTCCAGTGATCTGCTTCATTTCATGTTATGTAAAATTCTCCGACGTTTAACGAAGCTTCGCTCCTCTACCCCCGACTGGCTCTCCGAAATGGCGCGGAAGACATGCACTCGTCTTGGAGAGATCCTTGATGCCAGGTGGAAGCAGCTGAGCGCTCGCGCATCTCCATTTCGGAACCCTTCCCAGTATGAACTCAGCAGAGACACACAGCTCTCGTTCCTGAATAGTCGTGAATACATTTGCAATGCTCTCGCAAATCGCGACCATAAACCCCTCAGTACTCCTTTCCATCCCAGCCATCATCGCCGTGGCACTATTGACGATTTCTTGTCTTCGAATGGGACCTTTTTCGAGGAGGCATATATTGCCGACCCCGACGTTACTCTCTATGACGTCGAGCAATCAATTGAACATGGCCTTGATGATTGGCTTGCCTGCGTCATGGATGTGGAGGAGGCGTGCACACAACTTGAGATCTTGATGGAGAAATATATGATGTATATGATGAAGACCTCCAGCCGACGGGACGACTCGTCGGACAATCCAGAAAATAAATCCATCATGCTCCTGACTGCGATCGAGCTTTTCGTTGCACTCGACAAGCTGGCTGTGAAGGAGATTCCCATGCTCGCCGACTACTCCCCTGAAGTTCCGATAGCTCTCCTGGAAAAGCTGTTCCTGCGCAAGACAACAAGCCTCCATCGCCTTTCTCGTGCTTACCAGTACCTCTCTGCACGCCGGTCTCAATCACGTCCGGGATGGTCGGTGCTTTCGGATGAATTCACAGAAGGCAGTTTGGCTGTCCGTTATTATGACCAGTCCCCGCATCTTCAGCAACTCAAAGCTCGCATTGAAGAAGATATACTGGTCACTGGACGTGCTGGCCTAGACCGGGAAGCTACCAGTTTCGCACGCATCTATGATGAATACCGAGAAGTTCAACAGGAGCTATCTGAACCTCAGCTAGCCGAGGGGGCAAAGCCTTCCCCATCATCTTTACCCGCCTTACCATTACACTCCAAGGTCGTGGTATTTGAGCTGCAATGCCCGGCGTGCGTTCGTACCTGGCGTTCTGCCGCCGCCCTAATTCTGGGTCACAGTTCTGATTGTGATGCTCACCCGCGTGATCGAGAGTTGAAGGAAGACGACCTGCTCGCGCATGCTCCTGCATTCCAGCCCTACTTTGTCGAGCGCCAAGTCCGCCTCTCCTTCCAGATCCGGTTTGCCTATTTTTATCCAAAAGATTCACCCTCTCGAAATAACCCGATACTACGTTATGTAACCCAATCTGGGGACAGTATCTCAGCATGGGGGCCAAGGAAGCAGGACAGCGATCTGGAGCTTTCGAAAATCTTCAGCTACAGACCTCAAAATGACACTCTGAAAGAATATGTGAATTCTACCTCCCACACCTCCAATGACGTCTTGGCTTATCAAGCGTGTTGTCCCGCTGATCTCTCCCTCGACGAATTCATTGCGTTTGGACACTTGCGAAGTGGTGGCTCGCTCCAGTGGCTCAACATCCTGCGCGGGCTGCGTAGTAGATCTCTCAACTTCCGTCGTCACGATGTTCATTATCTCCTCGCTCAGGCGGCCTTTCAAGTCGGACCACTCGATTTGAACACAACGCAGTGGATGTGGCACACAGAGCTTCAAGACTCGTCTTTTTGCGACGCCCTTCTGGACGAGCTCGAAAGTTTGTTTGTGGATGTCGGAGCCGGCTCCATCGACTCGGTGACGATGAACACTATTTCTCTCTTACTCACACGGGTGCTTGCATCGAGCCCCAGCGAACGCGTTTCGGAGCGAGCCATGGCACTTCTTCGGAGTGTATTCATGAAGACCTTCCACTGGGTGCAGGAGCTATCATACAACCTGGTAATGGCACCTATGAGCGAGGAACGTGGCAATCTCCTGCGCGACATGGCTGCCACTTGTCGAAGCACATTTGACGTTGGCCCTGCTACTCTCTGCAGGCTGTTCCATTCCGCAGAGAATGTCGATGCTCTAATTTCTTGTGCCTTCTTCAGATATGCACTCCCTCCCAAGGGTATGTCTAATTCTTGAATATCAAGTATCAACAATACTCAACTAACACTAACTTTTCAAACATTGATGACGGGTATTTAGATTACAAGTATTCGCCACTGCTCCGCCAACGAGACCACCGTCTCGCTCTCGCTCTTGAGGGGATCTTGAGGGACGTAATCCTCGCCGATGCATCTGACTATGGTGTCGACCTTGCAGTTAGCAAGATTTTCCCTAACCACAAGCCGAGTGCGCACAGATGGGTTCAGTCACAGGACCCAAACTCTCGCTGGCTTACATGCGATCGGCACTCGCAGACAGTACACCTTAACCTGCTTGATGGGACACTGCAACTGGATGGTCAACCATTAGGCGGATTGCCACATGAGATTACATATTCTCCAGAGTGCCGACAAATCTTCCGTGACGTATGTGCATGCTGCAATTTCTGATATACGCAAGTGTTCCTAAATGTCAGTTGCAGCAAGGCTTCTTTGTCATACCATCCAATCTCCCAGGAATGGATTTCACAACCGGCGGCATAATGTCCAGACATAATGTAAGTGTACCAACCCCACGCGACATGATCTGGATGATTTAAATACACACAGGTGCACTTTTCGCTACGAGATGACAATCTAGTGGTTCGAGCGCAATGCAATCAAACGAGTGAGATCCTCGAGCTCATTCCTTCGAGAAAACTGGAGAAAGATCTTCCGCCGGTGCTCATTGAGGGTCATGTTCACTGGTTGAATCTGTCCACGAAGATCATCGAGATGCGCCCTCTCGAACGGCTCTGGGAACAATCAACAGACAACTGGAGGATTAATTGCACATCTGGGCAATATCATATGTACAAAGGTCGTGAGACCCTTGTCGACATTCACAGCCCAACCTGGGCAATGGTTGCGGAGTCTTTTGCGTGTCTCAACGTTGGGCAGCTCTCTCAGAATCTCTTAATTACCATGTCTCCAATCGACTTCAAGCTTCCCAAGCACGTACCAGTACTACGATTGTCCGTTGCATTGCCCCGCCACGGCTTATCATTTTTCGTCAACGAAGAGGGAGAACTTGAGTCCCGTGACTTCAAGGACATGGTTTATGACGAGAGTCAATGTGTTGGGGCACTATTCGGTTTAGAGAACCTCCTCGTTCTCCGGCAGAAAACCCACCTTCCAGAAGAACTTCTCCCAAGATGTGTCCTCGTACCAAATGGCTTTCTTAAGAGGCATGACGATCATCGGGTCTGGTTTACTGGTAACATCCAGCGTCTTGGACATACTCAGGCTGGACCCGACGAACCATTATACCATACTTACAACGTGGATACCGAACTGGGTTGCTTGATAGGAAATGGCAGCTTGACGAGCACACGATATCTTGCCAATCTGCATGCCATGACTACTTCCCATAGGCCTGATCCGCTGACAGGAACAACGGGTGCTCAGGCAGCACTTTGTCTCTTACAGTCGGCTGTGTGTTGGTCAATCATGGAACTCAAACCTCTGGATGGCGACTCACCTTGGACTTCAACCAGGTATCCTCAAATCAACATTGCATACAAGGAAATCCGACATAGGTATTACTGGAGGCGCAGTGTGGCTGTCGTTGACAACGTCAGTCGGAGAGAGAAGGATGCTGCGCGACGAGCTGTCTGCCTATTTCCGTGGCACGACACCAGACCAACCTCGACGCGCGTTTCCGCGGAATCTGGGTTATTCACCCCTCCACGCCCGATCTCACCTCCACGATATATGTCCAATGAGCGCACACCGCAGCTGATCACACTCGATCAGTTGCTTTTGAACCGACCAGCACCAAAACTACCCACCCGTAGCACTTTGCCTCGTGACGATCACAAAATATCGTCAGATGATATTCCAGAATTTGATCGATTAGTCCCTTCCCTTCTGACGAACACATCCGTATCCGCATTTCAACGGGAATACATCACTCGCCTCAACACCAGCGCACAACATGTTCGCGAGGAATCTCGATCGTCTCACAGCGTAATGGAGACGGACCGCACCGAAGCACTAAAGAAATATTATGCGGGATGCAGATCTAACTACTTGGATGGTCTGCGCACCCTCAAGGAAAGTCTGGGTCCAACAAGCAATCCAATCGAACAAACACTCGATCGATTTGGTCATTGGCCCCCGATTACAGCAGATGTCCTCTTGCGATACCTCGCATCCACCTCGCTTCTCAACCTCCCTGGACAGTGGAAGGAATGCTTGATTTCATTAGCTCTACTTCTTTTGGAACTTCAGCGTGCTCGCAGATTGCTCAGATTTTCCCTGGACAGTCTTGAAGAAGAGTTCTCGAAAGAATTAGAGAACGAGGGATGTGATGGGTGGAAGCCTGAAGACTACCCAGATTGGCTGTTAATCCAGGTCCGTTTCTGCTGTCCGGATGCCTGTCTCTACTAACGTTGCATCATTGCCTGTACCAGATTCAAGGAAACTTTCTTATTCGTCGCACTCAGGCAGAAGCCGCAATGGAGATGATGTCCCCGAAATCTGGAGGAAACTCTATCATACAGGTCAACATGGGCGAAGGGAAATCATCTGTGATCATCCCCATCACTGCCGCTGCTCTTGCCGATGGTGATCAGCTCGTTCGAGTCATTGTCCCAAAAGCGTTGACGGTCCAGATGTTCGAGTTACTAGTTGCTCGCCTTGGTGGGCTTGCTAACAGGCCAATATACCACCTTCCCTTCTCCCGATCCCCCAAGTACGATCGCCAGGGCAAAGTGATCAGCCTTCAAATTAATGATCTGCACAAGCTCATGTCTCAATGCATGGCTGAACGTGGAATTCTACTTGTCCAGCCCGAGCACGTCATGTCACTCAAGCTGAAGAGTGTGGAAGAACAGATTCGTGGAGGCAAACTTGCGGCCGATCCCTTACCGTGGTCAGAGCTTCAGAAATTCATTTTCAAGCATAACCTGTCGCCCAAATCAGTGAGCATGAATAATTACAGTATGTTGATAGTCGTTGATTTAGCTCACCGTTTAACCCCAGCTCTCGGAAAACAGCCTTGTGCGCAGCGTGTTTCGATGGATCTGCCAGCTACCCGACCACTTGATCAAAAAGGACATCACTCACGCTGAACACCGTAATGAGCATAGTGGCGATGCTCACAGTGCCTTGGACAGTGCATCTAAGTGGCTGAGCCTTCAGAAGTGGATCCATTCTCATGCTCGAGATATCCTTGATGAGAGCGATGAGATCCTTCATCCCCGGTTCCAACTAATTTACACGATCGGTCTCCAGCAGCATATGGACGGATACCCTGATCGATGGACGATTACTCAGCAAGTACTCCGCCTCGTGAAGAAACATGCAGATTCTCTTTCAAGATATGCCCTTGACTCCATGGAGTATGAACGCGGCCCGGCTGGATCTTTTCCACACATTCGCATCGCGCTAGCATCCGACGTTGGTCGAGACTTAATCTCATTGATTGTGGAAGACATTATGGCTGGACGGCTGCCCAATTTCAGCAACTTTCGACATCTCTCCACAGAATTGCATCGTGCAATTCGGAGTTTCATAACCGACGAGGATGTCCTCCAAGTTGCCGATACAGCCAAGATGGTGGAGGAGTATGCGGAGCATTCCCACCAGAGTTATCTTTGGCGCAGTCTACTACTACTCCGTGGTCTCCTGGCCTCCAACATCCTCTTGTTCGCTCTCGGGGAATGGAGGTGGGGTGTCAACTATGGCCTTGTCTCACAGCCGCGAGGCAGAGGATTCTCTCATCGTTTCCAGACTTCCACGATGCTTGCTGTCCCGTATCGGGCCAAAGACGTGCCGGCACCCAACACCCAGTTCGGCCATCCAGATATCACCATCATTCTGACATGCCTATCTTATTACTATACTGGCCTGAGTGAGGAGCAGCTAAGAGTTTCTTTCGAAATCCTGCTGGACGAGGATGACCCATCCACCGAATATGCACTCTGGGTCAAACAGTATGATTGCCAGTCAGTGTCGGATTCACTTCGGAAACTCAGCGAGATCAACCTCAGATCCTCGGAGCAATGGGACAAGGAGATATTCCCGCTTTTTTCTCGGAATAAAGAAGCCATAGATTTCTACCTTTCGCGAGTGGTGTTCCCGCAGGAAGCAAAAGAATTTCCTTGGAAACTCTCTGCGTCTAGCTGGGATTTAGCAGAGAAGCGAGAAAAGGTCATAACCGGTGAGTAGGTTCATAGTTCATTCCCTCTCTTTCAATTCGGTCACTTAATTGACTGTCAGGATTTTCTGGCACGGATGACGGGCGGTGGCTGTTACCCATGTCCATAGCTCAACGCGACCTCGATCATCAGCAGGGGACCAACGCCAGGGTTCTCGCATATCTTCTCCAGCCCGAAAATGACTCCTACATGGTGACTCACGAGAATGGCAAACGATGGACTACGGTCGGATTCCTCCAAATGGTCGTCAAGCAACGGCCTGAAATTCGTGTTTTGCTGGATGTTGGTGCACAGATCCTTGATTTTACCAATCATCAAGTGGTCGAAGCATGGCTCAAAATCGCCCCTAATACTGCTGGTGCTATCTATTTCAACGAGAATGATGAACTGATGGTACTCACGAAGAATGGCATCAGTCAATCAGTGCTATCATCACCACTCTTTCAGCAGTTAGACCGTTGCGTCGTCTATTTGGACCATGCGCACACAAGGGGCACCGACATTAAACTCCCAAGCAGATTCCGAGCAGCCGTCACGCTAGGCCCCAAGGTCACGAAAGATCATCTTGTGCAAGGTTCGTTTCAGCACCGTCATCTGATTACTCAATCTCATAGTCTGTGATTCTCAGGCTGCATGCGGATGCGCAAGCTGGGTCATGGTCACTCGGTCATGTTCTTTGCGCCACTCGGGGTTGACAGGAGCATCCGTGCTGTGGCCGGCAAAAAAGACCCGAACAGCCAGGTCACTAGCGTCGATATCTTATGCTGGGCAATACACGAGACCTGGACCGATATACAGCAGCGGGTTCCTTACTGGGCACAACAGGGCATGAGTCATAAATGGAGACATGATGCTTGGTCCCGTTTCTGCAACAATGAACTCGGGCCAGACGAGCTGTCGGATGCGTGGC
>JBBPNR010000962.1:0-14620 GCA_038091015.1 Boletus vermiculosoides
TTCTCGTACGACCTACACGAAGCAGGAGGCGGGAGCGCCACTCTCCCGCGTCATTTTTCGACGTTGGCACTGTGTTGCAACCTCACGGAGCTCTCAATTGGGTTGAGCACCACACCAGTGCAGCTCTTACATCAGTTGGATGCGATGGCTCAGGGGCAGGCGATGATCCCGATAGTTGAGTTGCCGAGATTGCATACGCTTCGCGTACGACGGCTAAGTCGGAGCGCGCATGCATGTGCACTCATCGATGCATTGCGACTTCCCCAGCTCACGACGCTGGACATAGATAGTGCCATCCTTACCGGCTGGGATGACTCTCATGCGCCGTTATCACATCCAGACTTACACCCACCCCCACTCCTGCATGTGCAGCTGCATACACAAACACACTGGTGGCATGCCCTCCATTTTTCTGCCCTCCTTGATCGCTCTGCATGCCACCTTCACACGCTTCACATCCGGGACGTCGATATGTCCCCATCGGAGCTCGAGCGTCTTCTCACGTCCCCGAGTACCTCGCCCACGTTGTCCACGTTCACATTCGAGCCTTGTCCGAGGGCGTATCCCATCTCAGATATGCTTGCGCATCTCGTTCCCTTGCCTGGTTCCGGATCTCCACCCGCACCAAGTCCAAGTCAGAATCCGGGTCTCACTTCCATCCCAGGTTCCATTTCACCCTCCTTCCCCTCCCTCACCAAACTCCGCCTCGGCTGCGCCCACGAAACCCACCTCGACCCACTGGCTGACATCATCGAGGCCCGGACCGGCGACCGAGCAATGCGAGCGGGTGTCCAACCGCTTTCCGTGTTTGAAGTCGTCTTTTACGACTTTGTGTACAGTCTCGGTCAGGGACGACAGACTATGCGCAAGGTGTGTTTTGACGCATTTAGAGAACGGGTATTGAAGTGTGCTCGTGAGGGCGGGGTGGATGTGGACATTAGCGTGGAGAGGCCGTATGAGCCTGTGTATCTCTCGGTGCCTTGATGGTGGCGAGCCGGTGAAGGACGCGGGGGAGGATGACGGCAAGAATTGTCATATCTTGTTCTCGATTACTTTTCCACTCGCATTTCGCATACACTTAGACACAGCCTGCGTGGGTAGGCACTGTAGTAGTACGTACACTCCTTCCCGATCACTCATACATGACTTGCATCCAAATGATACTAGAGATGGCTCGAACTAATATGTGATATATCGTGATCGAACCTGACGAAACTCTGTCAGTCTCTGAGCTTGTAAACCATCATGTTTAAGTTGAATTGATATCTTGGCAAGCCCTACCGACATGTAATCCAAGCAGGACAGGTGCATTATGTTTGTGTGTCTTCGCAGGCAACTGCCATGTATCATACGTCTTTCTTTGGAGCCAGGACTTGACAGCTTGGTTGATGCAATCATGTGGGGAAAACCTGAAGGTGAGCCATCCCCAACAGCAATGTGAGGTACAAAGCAGAACTTCACACCAAGTTTGAAACTAGCATGCCCATTCGCAAGCTCGTGGGCGACTAGCACATATTTTCGACGTGAACATCAACAACCCATTATCTCACAAACGTATACTGATTGTCTGCCCTTCATACATCCGCTCCGCCTCCATCTCCACGTAGACCAACCCGTCAGTCTCCAACTTGCTCCACACTTCCTCCGGATCATCTCTATATAACACGAATGCAAGGTATTTCGATTTCTGGGGATACGGCACGTATACGCATCCCGGTCCGCGTCCCCAGTCGCGGTGATAGTCAAGGATCGCGAAGGCGTACTGTCGTGTCAACGTGTCGGGGAACGTCAAGAGGTCGTCAAAGAACACGATCGGACCACGGCCGCGAACGCTGAGAGGCTTGAATATGTCGTCTGTATCTGTGAAATGAAACCAGGAGAATCGGCCCTGGTCGCTGGGCTGGTAATCCTCGTCGTTGCCTAGGAATCGGATGTCGAGGTCATCATTTTCTGAGTTAGTTGAGGGTGAATGTGGGTCCTGTGGTGCAGTGATCGAATCACTGTGGTCCCTTTCACTGCTTTGCTCGTCTTGGTCGCTTCGCTCAGGGTCCAAGTCTGCCTCTCGATCTAACTCTTCTTCAACATCCGGACTTGAACTTGAACTTGTTTCCCTCTCGCTGCGATCGTCATCTGCCTCTCTACACTGCACCACCACAAGCAGCACTTCCACTTCCAATCCCTTGTGAGTGAGAATCATAGATGGATCCCCAAAACTATTGGGAGCCGAAACGCAATTCTCAGCTTCCCTCGCAGCCAGATATCCCTCTATAGAAGCCGGGAGCGCAGCACTGTACTGCGACGGAGGCCCAGTCCAAACAAATATATCATATCCACGAACACGCTGCAACAATGCCTCCATCAACCTCTGAAACGCAAACTTGCCCTCCCCATACTGCACCGGCATGTGGATCCCAAAAATCCCCACGAGTGCATACGCCATGTCTTCGATACGCGTCGTGCGTCGGCCAGCGGCCCAGGACAGGCGTTGCGCCACGTCAAAGGCGCCCGGGCTGAAGTGGCTGAGTCGGCTCGAAGGAATATGTGTCACTGCCAGAATCGCCTGCCAGACAGCACTCTTTTCCTCTTCTGGCACCCAATTGTTCCGTTTATCCTTGTCATTCCTCGCCTCCGTGAACGCCATCCACTCCCGATTGTAAAATTTCATGTTCTCTGGCGCAAGCAACTCTTGGAGGGTCCAGCCCCGTGTGAACCATTCGTCGGCGGGGATATCGTCCAAGACGAGGGACGAAGAGAGATGGATGATGCAAATATGGGAGTTGTGGTACCATCGGAACATGGCGCGAATGGATTCATCGAGTTCTGCGCTGCTGTCTTTGTTGATGCAGCAGGTGTCAGACCAGGCAAAGGGGCAGTGGTACGAGCGGGCTTTGGAGCAAAAGAGGAGAAGTTTGCGAAGGCCGATGCGTGTGGGGATATCAGGGACGTGGGCGGCGAGAGTTTGGGTGAGTGTGATCTAATGGGGGGTTCAAATCGGGCGACAAGAATGCGGAAGTGGTCCTGGGTGGGCATGGGCGTGCAACGCGCGAGAGGGCAAGGGACATACCTCGTCATTTTGGATCAGCGCGTCGGCAAACGTGCTGACCATAGGCATGTCGTGGAATGTAGGCTCGCCCTCTGCTAGCCATCGGTGTGAAAATATAGCGTATTTGACGAGCTTGAAGATGGTGCGCATCATATCGCGCTGCGACGCATTTTGGTGCGACGGATGTTTTTGGAGATGGGCGGCGAGAATGGGACGATAGTACCGGGCAACGTCGGACTTGGACACCAAGCGGAGGTTGTGGAGATCGATGAGGTGGATTGGAATTTGGTTGGCTGTGAACTCGGTGAGGGTATCAGACCAGATTTTGGGTAGCGTTACGGTACATTGACCCTCCAAGTTGGTCGTGCGAGCAAACATGGAGCTACCCATCCATCAATCCGGCAGACCTGCTCAAGTGGATGAGGAGCCAGCAATCGAGAATGCGGCCAGGGTGGAATATCACACGCACGGACAACTAGTCGGGCTGTCCATGCACTATCGACGGATTACCTCATAGACGGGCTGGTCACCACTCACCAGACTAGTCCATGCGGACTATCGCGGTCAGGCCAAGCTTGCCGAACAAGAAAAGATACTGCTACCGAGAATTTGACCAATCACCGCATCCCGATTGGATTGAAGGGGATCCAGACCAGCCTGGCTCTGGTTTACTTTGGTGCAGGGCCCTCACGACGGTATGGTACTCATCCGTCTTGGATAGAAGCTGAAGGCGACGTTGTGCAATGGTCACTGGTGAATGAGGGTTCTTGTCCGCGACACAATATTATTGAGGGAGGCGACCTACTATGCGGCCCGACCGAGGAACGCTCGAAGTCAAGAAGCGATGGGACGAGGCGAGTCGGTTCCGAACAAGTCCCGAATAACCGGCTATCTTATCAGTGTGAGTCCGGCTCGTCTGGCATATCTGATACGTCCCTCGGTCGCAGTCAACCCGCGAATGACAGACTGAAAATTGGTAACAACTTGGCCTGATCCGAACCTTGAGTGTCTGATTTCTCCGGCTCTATGGCTTCGACGGTTTGCCTCATAGACGGGCTGGTCACCAGACTATTCTATGATAACGACATGCCATTTTCGTGCACTGGGACACAGCTCAGCAGGTGGCTATTGTTAGTGGGTGGTGATGCCGCCGCGTTGACTCGCACAAGCTGCGTACTGATGAGTGGAACTCAATACCTCTCGTTCATGACTTTATTAGCAACCCGTTGAATGAGATCTAATGCGACATTAAATGACATCGGTTGTGTGCCAAAGTCCGGTCATCCCAGTGAATAACATCTAAACTCAGAGAACGGAGTCCGATTAATAATAGCATTGAAAATCGTCGAGAATAACGCATCGCTCGGGCGAAGTACGGGTGGAAGCAATCTCCCTGCAAGGGAAATGTCATGGTTAATGGGAGAGAAACGAGCTGGATCCACGTACCCCTTCAAGAATTCTTCGAATGTCTGGCCCCTTGCAGCAATCCAGGCCAATTCATCCGCAATCGTATTGTAGTCGCGACTGATACGCCAAAAGGCAATCTGAACGTTATATTCACGCTCGTATTGCTCAACGGTGGCGTCGAGGGTTCGGAAAAGATCGAGATTCTTGGGTCTCCTTCCGGAAGAGTTATGCCACCCTTTGTTCTTGTCAGATGAATTAGATTTGATGGGAATGATGGACATGAACGACAAAAGTTGCTCACCTTCTAAGCAGGAACCCATTCGGTCATGCCAGATACGACATACTCGGAGTCAGATGCAATGACCCAAGTTACTGTTGGCTTGAGTCTGGACGTATACTCGGCCCGTCCATTGTGGAGTTTGTTCACCGGAGGACCCTCATACTCGCGCAGTTTGCGTATGCCATTGATGGCTACGAGAAGCTCTGCACGCTGGGAGGTACGGATGGAGGAGGGATCGATGAGGTCATCGATGGGGATGGCCCACTGTATGGTCGACGATTCCACACCAATGGCGACACCGATGCCAGCAGTGGCACCATCCTGGCCATTGCCGAGACACGCGCCGTCTACAAAGGCCAATTTGTAGTGATGACATGGCATGTATGTAAGAATCGAGGTCCGGTGGTCGGGAGGGATTGCGCGCCTCCTCTGCTACACGCCAATTTCCGGCGCATGAGCAGCAATATACCAGAAAGCGACCACAGCACTTGCATTCGAGGATGCGTTCGTCTGTGGACCAGGTCAGGAGAGTTTCGCAGAAAATGAGACGGTGCCCGACGACATCCTGACAACGCTCTGGGTTATTGAGGACCCGCTGGATTGTCTGTCGCTGAATGGACATGGTTGTTGTGTGCAAGGCATGTTGTACCGTGACTGTAATGTGTTAAGTATTGGACGACCCTGTCTCGACGTAGTAATCGTGACTGTAACTAATGTGATTACCACAAAAGGAGAGCAGGAGCGGTGGGCCGCGCTGACTCGTTTTATTACCAAATCGGGCAACAGTGAACGAAGTGGTCCTCCTCGCTCCTGTGTCTTGAACCCGCACAGCAACGACGCAAACCGACTTTCGTATTGGTGCTCTTGTATTCACTTACAAGTCCACCATTCTCTCTCTTTTCCTTATCTACAAAGGACAAGGATTCTCTAGTACTCTAATTCAAGCCCCATCCCATTAATGCCATCGAGCAAGAACGCCAATGACTACCATCAAGCCACTCCGGAATCCCCTACCTACTTTCGCCCTTTGTTACAGCTTGATAATTCTCCTTCTTGGACTGCAGAGCACCCCGGCCTCGCTCACCCTGATAGACCTGAACCACCCGACTCTCCCCCATACATCCAGCTTCCGAGTCATATTCAACACCAGGCCATAGCCGACGACGACGACGACGACGACGACCCTCCAACGAAGCACGAGGGTCGTTTCCTCTCCGCCACCCCAACCCCAGTCCTCTCTCCTTCCCCTCGTTCAGCCTCCAGTGCGTTATCGCCGTCGCCGCCCACTGCGCACGGTCATACTAGATCTCCCGTTCTAGCTCGGTGAGTGGTCTGTTCCCTCCCCCAGACTTGTTTCCCGATCGTGGTCCATGATCCGCAAGCACCTTGCCCCATTTGACTCCCTCCACGTTGTCACCCCCCTCAATCCAGACGCCCGCTCCTTGACTTGCCCTATATATATACAAGTCTGTCGCCACACGTGCCCAACAAGCACATCTTCCCTATCCTTCCTTCCTTTCAACCATCTTCAACTCGACATTGGTAGACTTACTGAATCTGTTCCTTCTAGCCAACCGACGATGCTGGAGAACTTCTCTCGCACGGTTCGCAGCTATGTTCCGACCTCCATCCCTGTCCCCACCGCCCAGCCTTCTCCACCCCGAGTCTCTAGGCCTGTTTCCTTTGGGAGCTTCATGGGTGCCAATATGGGACATTCACCCTCTCATTCCGCGGAGCGGGAGCCCTTGGCTGACCCTCAGTCGGATAGGCGCCGAGTCTGCCAATCGCCGAGTCAGCCTTTCTCGAGAGCTAGAGCCTCTCTGATTGACTCGCCGGAAGTGCAAACTGCCGTTCTTTGTTCAGAGGACGGGGATGTCATTCACGGAAATCATATCTTGACTGGGTATCCTACCGTTGCTGAAGGAGATAATGTTCTGTGGTCTCGCTGGGACAGTTTACCTCAACTCAACCCGAAACCTCGGTAAGTATTTCCTTTCCATACTATGCTATGACTGGGTATGAACGTGCGTGCACTTACTGCTCGGCTTTACAGGCGCGTTCTCTTCCTTGGTTACTCCTCTGGGTTTCAGATGTGGGATTGCACAAATTTGGCCTCCGTCTCGGAGATATTGAATCTTTCTGGTCCTTCATGGGGGCATGTTACCTTTGCTGGTGTTCTCCCACCACCTCTCGTAGACGATGGCCCACTCACAAGTCTGCGGCCCCTGATTGGCGTAATGTGTGTGTTGCCTTAATTATCCGTGTCCCCTTGTTCACGCGGATCACCCTATAGCTCCAATACGCGAAGTCAGGCTGTAATGCTTATTTATTCATTACGCTCCCACGAAGTGGTCAAGCGGCTTCCATTCAACAATGTATTGTCTTTTGCTTCAAATAACCTTTTTACCGTTGTTGTGAGTCCCAAAGAGCATTCATTTCGGCGGATCATTTACAAATCACGTTTCAGAGCACAACAAACCCACCGACTCTCCATGTTCTTTCCTCGGCATCATTAACCATACTACATACTATTTCTTCCTCTTCCATATTCGCTTACAGTCGTACATCAACACATAAACCAAATACCAACAACACTGTATCACTATCAGGCATAGACACGCATGATTTGGACGACGTCTCGGCCCCAGACGACCCCGCTCCCATCTATTCCCTATCTCATCGCCTTCTCGCCTTCACTGCCCAACCACCCCGTTCGGATTCATCACATGGTCCCACCGCACTACAACCACGCACAGATACCGGAGCTTCCCCGACCCCGTTTGGTATCTCTCGAGCGGACCTGGGAAATGCCGCGCTCAGGGTCGGAGGGTCCGTCTTAAATGGCGTGAAATCGTTGGGTGGGATAGCCTATAATGCGGCGACCGAGTACGCGAGATCGCATTCTGGCGTGCCGCCTATGCCACCTGCATCGCCACATGTGCGCGAAAACCCGACGCGGCATCTTCTCTCCACACAGGGGGGCCAGCAAACTTCCGTGATGAGCGGAGTGAGCAATCTCTTCTTTTCGCGAAGCGCGCCTGCAGCGAGTAGCGGGAACCACGCTCAAGACCAAGTTCACGGACATGACCATGCCCATCTCCGAGGTGCGACCACGGCTGGCGATGCCACGCCCTCGAGCGACGTCGAAGACGGACGTGACGCTTTGCTCGTCCAGAATACGTCTGCTTCTGGCTCTTATGTCAAAGTCCTCGATCTGGGACCGCTTGTGAATAGCCGTGCTTCGTCGCATCCCCAGGTCGTCGCCGAGTTCGTCGCCGCCAAGCACCAGCCAATTAGCCATCTTACGTTTACGCATGACGGGAATGCGCTTCTCGTTGGGCCCAGGGACGGACAGGTCGTGCGTATCTTTCAACTTCGACGACGCGCGCATGTGTTGAGAGGGATGAATGGTGGAGTCGAAAGTGGGTTTAACGCGGGTGGTGGTGGGAATGGGAAGGAAGGAAGGAACGCTGGCGCTGGACTTGGGTCGGTCCCTGTCCCGAATTGGACACAACCCCCACCGAGTCCGGAGGAGGAGGCACCGTGGCACGTGTACAATCTTCGTCGCGGTCGTACATCTGCTGTCATTCAAGATATGGAGGTCTCCCCGGACGGACGATGGGTCGCTATTGGGACCGGCAAGGGCACGATACACGTCTTTGCAATCAATCCGTACGGGGGACAGCCTGATCTCAGGAGTCACATGGAGACCAAGATATGGAACGTCGACAAGCCCGTGAGTGTCTTGACTTGCTTTCTCACTCTCGAGGTTGAGACTGACTTCTTGTGCGTTTTGCACAGCAGCCACTTTCTGTGGAGTTGACTCCCATCGCGCGGTTACGGTCGACACGCGCAACCGGCGCCGATGGTTTTCGTTCTGATCTCTCATTCACGTTCGTCTGGGGTAGCGGGGTGACGATGCCCATGAGCCTCTTACCCCCCCAGATGGCTTCCTCCCCCAGCACGTCGTCGGGTCGTTCAGATCTCCCCTCATCCCATTCCTCCAATCGACACCACAATTTCAAGGACGTGCTCGTGTTCGATGCGTCTGGGGGTGTCTTGTCCTTGCGACGCATCACGCTCGAGCAACGACCTCGTGAATCCGGGATTCCGTTCTCGTCGCCCATTGCATCTCTCGCGACGAGCATCTCGTTGCCCGGTGTCGGTGCTGCGGGTCGCCTGAGTGCGTCGCCGCCGATGCATACACCGGGTAGGGATGCGGCTAGGAGGCGCTCGGGGTTGACACAGCAGATGCTTGAGGCGGCAACCGAGTTGGTGGGAAAGGAGAGTACTGTGGCAACGTGGCAGTTGAAGCGACGGTATGATTGGGGGGAAGTGAAGCGTGTGGTGCATGAAATTGGGGATCGACCAAAGCCTCGGGTGTCCAAGTTCGTTTCTTCTCTTGTCTCGTCTCGTCTTGATCGTTGACGTGGATTGATCTCAATGCAGCTCACTTGCGCATGCGGAATTGTCGACGTGTGCGCGTGCACCGGGTCTCGTGCCTCGTTCAATCTATCTCTCGCATCAGTTCTTGTTTTATACCCTCGGCGAGGATTATCATGCGCTCATACGACGACACAAGTTAACTATTTCCGGTGCCAAGATCGACGTGCGGAAGGAAGTCGAGGCGAGTGCCTTTGCTGGGTCCAGTGGAGCGCATTTTGTCGAGGACTTGGCCTTCCCGTCCGACCACCCGCACGCCCGATCTCATTCCCATTCCCGATCCCATCCCCACTCTCATGCGCACCTTCATTTACACGCACATGGCGCGTCATCGTTTGACGAACCGCTGGCGAGCGCGATGAGCGCCGAGATGGCCCACGATCTCAGTGCGGGAGGTGGGCGCGTGACGATTCCAATGTTGCCGAATGGGGCAGCGCAGCAGTCGGTCCGAACGAGGACGGGAACGTCTTGGAGTGGTTCTGGGACGCGCGCGGCGTTGTCTGGGATGAACATGGGTGGAGGAATTCCGATAAGGATGATGGAGGGCGTTGGTGGGATGATTCGAAGGGAGATGGGTCGGGTGAGAGGTGGGCGTGAGCCTGCGATGCGGGGTGTACGTGGCAGAGGTGGGGGTGGAGAGGGACGGGTACCGCTCGAATTTGATGAGCAGGATGAGGACTTTGAGGAAGGTGTATCGGAGAGGGAGGGCGATGGGGAGGGGGACGAGGATGGAGAGGATCTGTGGCGTGCGTGGAGTGAGGAGGATAGGTTAGCGGTGGACGAGGCGGAGAGGTTTGACGATGTGCTTGGGATCATGGACGAGGATCAGGTGCCTGTGTCTGTGCCTGCCACCACGGGTATGGGTGTGAGTGAGCCTCGAGGCCCGTGGCACGGAACATGATTTGCTTGCACGTCAATACGTCAAGCTTTCCTCGCAGACATCGTTGAAATAGTGTGTAGGTTTTACCGGAGAAGAAGTGATCTTGTTTAGGGATAAGTTAGGGATAGTTGGTGTACAAGACATATTATGGTGAATGTGTTATAGTCTGGCACCCGTCTTCCTTCATTCCATTTACACCCTGTGAGACAAGCACGTACAAGCACATGTAATTGCCATCCCAGGTATAAGTCGACCTTGCAACTTCTTGTGTGTTGGACATATTCCTGGCCTCGGCAATATATCGAATCTGAAGCCATTCCTGGAGTTTTCCGCTACAGACAAAGATTCCGATGAGAACAAAGATGGTTGGTGGAATGGATGCCCCCCGGAACTCTACGTCGTCTGGGTGATCTATATTGGTTTTTTGTATGTTTTCGTGCAGGGTCGCGGCGTGCTCAACGAATACCCCCGGGTCGGTATCGTAGAAATGGAACGCAACAGCGTCAACCCTGTTATCTACGACTTTACCGGTGTAGTGACGGAAATCCTCACCGTACAATCGGTGCACCCGTCCGACGACAGAAAGGGTTTCATCCAATCGAGTCCTACTTGATTGTTTGTGCACGCCGAAGACTCAAGGTAGTATCCCTGAGATTTGAGCTGGTCCGTATACTGCTTCCACAACGACATACTGTCCTGAAGGGCTCATGTTGGATTGAGACGGTTCATTTTGTGGTCGTATCACCGGTGTGAACTACTGGTTCATCCCGAGAACTTTTTTTTTGCATGACCTTCAGCTTGAAAGTGTCTACCTGATCGCGTCCACACAGGCATCGGGATACTCTCCTATCCAAGATCGAACGTTGCAGAAAGCAGGTATGGGTTCCAAGTATATGGCGTTAGCAGCCAGCGAAAACAACTAAGATGAATATTAACCAACTTTCGGGCAGGCAAAATCCACCCCAATTTCTCAGACTCGGGGCCGCTGGTGACAGAATTCGTATGGGACGAAACTTGCGAACTTGTTGGGCGTTTTCGAACCATGGGAACATTCAGAAGCGTTGCAACGCTTCATGAGATAATTACGCCCATTACGCTTGCGTTTCTCGTGCATGCCACGTCCGTCCATAGCGGTGCCTTTCTGTTCATCGAAGAACGGACCGAGGTTTTGTGTCGGTCTTGGGTTCTGCGAATGGTTGACTTGGCATGTTGGAAAGGCAGAAGCAGAAGACGAGGGAATGGAAAAGAAGATACCTAGGCATTTTACATAGACACTGTGGGTACGGGGATCGCTGACGAGGACATCGCCCCGAAGCCGATCGCACTCTTCAGAACCACACCCTGACAAGAAACAAAATTGAAGGATCACAGCCATGTTGAATGCAAATTCAAATATGGCTGATTCAGAACCTCTGGAATTCATATAACACTTCCGAAACATAGTTTTTTTGGAAGCGACTGTCGCCAGCAATCAGACCGTTGGGCAGCTCGTTTAGTCCGTGGTTCCCATTTCCAACTTCAACAACTTGGACGATGATTTCGGTGAAGTGAGAACGAGCGCCGAGAGATGATTATGGTGTGTGAACTGATGTACATAGATAAGGAGCCACGTGTATCCCAGGTGACATTGATGTACCATGAATAGACGGACGCACATCCTTCTTTCCAACACTCTGTCACCGGGTCGAGTATGTCTTCGAGCAAAAGGGAATGGTCAAGGAATGGTGAATATCTTGGCGAGACGTTTGAGAATGTGATACTGACGGGGATCCAAGAATCGAGTGAAAACAGTTTCTCCTCCAGCACGGTTCACCCACAGCAAGCAGAACCGATCGAAATTGACGGTCAACATAACATATTGTCAGTCGTCTTCCTTGTTGATGGGAAGCACGTCGTGAGCGGCGATGACAAAGGAAAGATTCGACGTTGGCGAGTAGGAGATGGTGTGGAAGTAGGGATGCCAATGGATGCGGGGAGTAGTGTTTGGGATATCGCGGTGTCACGAGACGGAAAGTGGGTCGTGAGTGGGACGAGAAGTGGCGAGGTGACGGTGTGGAATGCGGAGAGCCACGAAAAGGTGATCACGCTCAAAGGACACCCCGATGCGGTGTATGCGGTGTATGTCTCTCCGGATGGGACGAGAATCGCGACCGGATCGAGAGACAAGACTGTCTGCGTCTGGTCGCTCTCGACTGGCGAGCGACTACTTGGCCCATTGGAACACGACAACGCCGTTGCCGCGGTCAAATTCTCACCCGACGGACACCTCATCGTCGCTGCCACGTGGTGCAGAAACTCTGTTCGGATCTACGACAGTCAGGACGGCCGCCTCCTCTTCGATGTTCCGCTGATCGAAGTCGCCTGGTTACAATCCCTCGCTTGGACCAGCGATGGCAAGCAACTCTTTGTCTTATCTGATGACAGCGACATCACCTGTCTCGACGTGTCCACTGGGACGACGCTCTCTCAATGGCCCATTCACACCAACGACCAACCCAGATGCATCGCCCTGCCAAGCAACGGTAGATTCATCGCAGCTTCCGCAAAGTCATCTGTCTCGTTCTGGGACACGAAGACGCACAAGCAAATTGGGTCCGTGATCCAGCATCCAACCGACGTCAACTCAATAGCTATTTCATCACACTACGACCTTGTGATCGGTGAGGGCACGACAATCACCCTTCGCAGTCTGTGTGACGTCCTTCCATCACCCTATTATGACGATGTATGTGCACTTGCATCTCGCTTCGTGAGACCCCGCGTCGTTGACTGCTGCAGATTTTCGCTGAGCAGGAAGTCCAGCGCATAGATGTGGAAAAGGCCGATCTCAAACAGACAATTGAGTCCCTTCGTGCACAGAAGGAGAGCGCAGGTGCGTTTATTACCACCCTGACTCGCGTGTCGTTCACATCCACGTTCATTAGACAGCAAAATTGCGCGTCTCAAAGAAACCAACCAGCAACTCCGTAACCAGCTCTCTGAATCCCAAAGCGCAGCTGCCCAGGAGACGGATAGCCTCAACAAAATGAACGACTCCCTTCGTTTACAGGAAAAGAACTCAAGTGCGTCCGTCGTCACCTTGACTCAAGCTTCATTGATGTCCGCGTCTATTAGACAGCAAAACTGTGCATCTCGAAGAAATCGTTCAGCAACTCCGTAACCAGCTCTCCAACACCCAGTACAGAGCAGATAACCTCAACAAAACCATCGAGTCGCTTCGTATACAGGAGATGAGCTCGAGTGCGTACATTCCCATCGTGACTTGCGCATTTCATTGACACCGTCGCCCATTAGACACCAAAATCGCCCACCTCGAGCAGCAACTCCGCACCCAGTATGCAGACTCCCAACACAGAGCGGATAGCCTCCTCCAGATTCTTCGTGTGCACGAGAAAAAGCATCAATGCGAATCCCTGTATGCCGAGGGCCGCATAATCGATGCTGCACTCTCTCTTCTCCAGATCACCAACACCGTAGACGAGGAAGTCAAAGCCAACAGGCTCATAACGGGACTGGCTTGCTAGTGAGTCTTGGCGTCGTACATCAGGCCAAAGTACTCAATCTCTACCACCAGAATTCAAAAACCAATGCATATCAAGGCTGGAAATAATTGGAGACGAGGCATCCAACACCGAGAGACAAGAAGAAGCGGCTGCAGCCTACTCTACTGCGTTGTTACTCGGACCCTCCGCCCCAAACACGTTGCTAATGAAGTGGACAAGCGCAGTGTCGATCCGTAACTCAGCCAGCGAACCCACGATCCGGACACTAGATATCTTGTAGTTGCTGTGCTGTTCTTGGGGGGATCCATCAGTCTCTGTTTCAGGACTTCTTTGCTTGCGCCATGTCGGAATTGATTATTGGGATGTTGTCGCATTTTGCATCGCTTTCTGCGAGGTATATCAGCCTGTTTGTAGTATCCCTGTATTATTATGACAGTCTTTGTTGCAACCCAGCGACCAAGTAGCAGAGGATGATCACAGCCATCTGGGAACTTGGCGCGTTAGCTGACCCCTGATTAGCATGCTGTGAGTGCGTCTAAAATTTACTTCGAGTAACCTCCTCACCGTTATAGTGATCCCAAAATGCATTTCTTCATTTCGGCGAATTATTCACCCTTTACGTTCTTTTCGTCGGCATCGTTATCCATGCTACATATCATTTCTCCCTCTCTCTGTGACGTGCTGGTCGAACATCAACACATAAACCAAATACCAACAACGTATCACTACTAGGCATGGACACGCATGGTCCCAGACGAACCTGCTCCCCATCTATTCCCTATCTCACCGCCTTCTCGCGTTCGTCGCTCAAGCAACCTTTCACATTCACCACATGGTCTCACCGCACTACAGCCATGGCGGCATGCATGTCCGAGCTTCCTCGACCCCATTTGGTATCTCTCCAGCGGACCTCGGAAATTCGGAGGGTCCATCCGGAGCGGTATGGAATTGTTGGGCAGAATGGTGTGCAATTCCGCGGCCGAGCACACCAGGTCGCGTGCCGATACTTACATATGTACGTCGTGTGTGACGGCTGCATCGCCATACGTGCGCGGAAGACTCGG
>JBBPNR010000963.1:0-14619 GCA_038091015.1 Boletus vermiculosoides
ATTATCTGATTTCAATGAAGTTCCACTGGTTCTATCAAAAGATGCAAAACTGTTGCAATGGTATTACTGTTTTGAAATGGCCATATCTCCACAGCCACTGGGCCAAATCACATGACCCCAGGGGCAAAGTTGTAGCCAAGTGTTTTGTCTTTGTTCGTTTCCACCAAAGCTAAGCGAAATTCCCACAGGTGTTGGTGGTGCACTTCGTGCACCACATCAGGGTTAAACATTGCAACAGTTTTGGAGGTCACTGTATGATATGTCTCTGCTTTACCCCAGGATTAGTCTGGTGATTTCTCAAACCATTTTATCCTGGGATTAGTCTGGAGAGTTCAACTCATCATTGAAAAAGAACAGGAATCCAATAAAAATAAAAATAAAATAAAATAAAATAAAATAAACAAAGTACACAAAACAAACACCGACACTTACGATATGTTTCCCTTCTCTCCGATAGTTATCCCCTGGATCCGACATACCTCACAGCCCATATAGATATTCATTCCAACTTCAATCGTGCGACGGGGTACCGCACACTTTTGGATATGTTCAATATGTCTCTATCTCTAATACAGACTAATGATACACAAACAGACATTCTCCCCTTGATAACCCACTTCCCAACTCTCAATTCTGAGTTGTTCCCCTGTGGTCAGAAAACCCAACCTCCGTATGTTTCTGATCGGACACACTTTTTTTTACATAGAACTTCCTTTTACTCTCCTCACATCGATTTACCTACACCTTTGCATGTGTTACAGACTCAGAGACAGACATTCACATTTGATACATGTTACAGAAAGTATTGTACAGGACGAGGACAGACATACTGGACGGACGAGCTCACCCCCACGTCATCGCTTCAATCTCCCCTTTTACACTCACCAGCTTCTGCATCGCCTCATTCAACTCGCCCTCCACCTTCTTGATCTTCCCTTGGGCAGTCCGGATCTCCCCCTTTGCCTGTACCATCGCACGACTCAGCACTTCGAGACGACCAATGTTGATGGAGACCAGGGCCTTGGATCCGCTTGCTACCGCCTTTCCCTTACCCTTCACCTGGGACGGTCCCATGTCGACATTGATGTTGGAAGATTCGATCGAAAGCAGAGAGGGCTGGCGGCGCGTCGATCAGGACTTGCGCTCTAAAAAGATGGAGTCAATGCAGATACGGGTAGGAAGGTAGAGCACTCACCAGGGGCTTTTTCCCTCCTCTCACCACCTCACCTGCCGCATCCCGATGACATCTCACATCTGCTCTTGAAGTGCACGCATGTATGGCAAGTATGGTTCGGAATACCCACACAGACCTCCCCACGCTGGAGGCACTTCTGGCACCCAGTCAGGTGTATTACCTCCCCTTCCAGAAGCTCTACCTCCTCAGCACACTCCTCCTCCGCAACCTCCTGACATGTGCACTATGACCCCAGTTAGTATGCATATTTGATCTGACTGGGACTACTCACCTTCCACCTTGAGGGCAAGATGACCTCCATCGATGCCCCCGACGGAGTCCCCGCTGATGCTCCCAAGCGTACGGAACCAGTGGTGGAGGGGGGTGTCAGCACTTGGCAGAATTGGGAAGATGCTTGCGAAGCTCCCTGGTTGCTCAGAGCCTGCTCCTGCCTCTTCTTCTCACTCTCCACACGCATCACTTCGACCTTGCATGCCTTCGACTCCTCCGTCCACTTCATATGCAACACGTCCGCCTGCGTGGCAAGCTCGACAGTTTCCTTGGAGATCTGGGGTTTGAGGCCCAGTGCCTGCAGCCAATCCAACACTTCCTGCATCAGAAGCTGATGATCCGTGCAATCAGAGGTCATCCTCGTCAAGCTGGCCGTTCGGATGTACCTTGTCACAATTCCAAAAGACCATCCAGTCGTCCTGCTCCTCTCGCAACTCCTCCTTGTCGTCCGGGACACACATTACACAATCATGCAGCGTTTTTGCCATATCCGCAACCGCTTCTTCCGCACACCACTTGGCATCGTCTTCCGCACTCGAGGAGTTGGCAAGGGAAAACATGGAAGCAAAGCTGGTTGACATCATGAAACAAGGAAAGGGTTGATGTAACAGAGGAACGCAAGCTGGGCGAAGGGTTGGCGTAGGTTTGCTACGAGTTTTGGACTCAGACACGACTTTCCCACGAGTATGAGTGCGTGTGGCTGACTCAGGACAGTCAGCAGCGAAGTCCCCTGCGGATGTAGAGATCCTACATTACCTGAGCGCACACAGGAGCCTTTTCACTACGGTCTGGCGCTCCTCCGACATTCGGAACTTCCACTTCATCTCAATACTTACTTCAGACTTCATCTCAAACAGTCCACACCCCTTTTATAGCTTTCCTACCTGCTTTCTGCGTTATATCTTGGTTCTGCACTCGTGTTTCCCTCCCTACAACGTATACTTTTGTGTTTACCTTCTATTCTTTTATGTATCCTCTTTTTAGTTATATTAATGCTTATGCCCAGGTAACTCCAGACTATAAAGTGCTTTACTTAGAACTCGTAATCCATCTTTCCTGATCCTCAGTGCTGTTCTTCTAAAAGTGCTTGTTCTGAGTTCTCAACATGTTTACACCGTCAACGCCACACCCCAAATGCCTCCGCCACCGATCCGATCAATCCGATACTACATTTATTTCTGGAATACATCTGGAATCTCTAACATTGGGTCTAGTAAGCCGCAGCATTATCCTTCTCTTTGTTGCTGCTCTTCTTCGAATCCCTTTAGGGTCGAACTATTCGTCCCCTTCTTATATACTTTCTTTTGCTACTAACCCGACTGGAGGAACTTCCTCCCAGGAGGCCTTATAGCAGTTTTACAACACTTAGAGCAGACAACCCAGGAACTTGGTGTGCCAATGCTACCAATAGCCTTCGATGTCACTCCTCTACTCTCTTTATTCCAAATGCCTTGAAGTCTGAGCCTCACTCAGTTCCCAAGGACTATTGTCGTGTTTGGCGATCGTGGCTGCATGGAGGTCTCACTAGTGGACGCATTGAAGTCAGTGATTGGGAGTGACCACTGTTACGACCCGTAACAATGGTACACATTCGTGTAGCGTTGACTTGGCTTCTCCCAATGGGAGTTAAGTCGAGACCTCGTTCCTACACTTGGTCACCTCCGATAGGAGTTAAGTGTGAACGGCCTAGCTGAGCTAGCAGTACTGGGACTGGCCCAGAATTGGAAGAGTAGAGGATGAGGCGGAGGAGAGGCGAGGCATGAGGGAGGGGGATCTCAAGGAACGGAAGTCCACATGAAATAGTGTAGATTAAGGTTAGAGAAAGAAAGGCATACAGGTGGCACCCTAATATATATACTGAGGACTCTAGGACAGGTATCGGAGTCCGAAGAATATATATGGTAAGAGACGTGTCGCGTCGCGAGGCACATGAGATAAACGGGTAGGATATAAGGGGAGACGCATAGCCATAAAGAGAGGCTATGGAGGAGGCAGTGTCTGGATGAGTCAGAGTAAGTAAATAAGAGTCAGAAGAAGAAACGGGGATTGCCGGGGGCAGAGAGAGAGGGGGAGCTGCCGAAGGTAGTGGAAGAAGGAAGTATCTGGACATCGGAGATGTCCGTCCTGATGAGGAACAGCCTCATCCCTCAAAGAGGAATTCGTCTAGAAGATCGGCCCAAGTGGAGGTCGGGATGTTGTAATCCCAGAGGTCGGAGAACAAGGAGGAGAATAAGGTGGTGCCAGGATGGTCAAGATGGAGGGGTGGGGTAATCAACGAGGGAAGTGGAGTCGGTGGGCGAGGAGGAGGAGATGTAGAAGGAAATTGATAAGGGGTCTCCTCCTTAACCGTAACAACCGCAGCCCGTGCATCCGGTACTATCACTGCACTGGAGTTGCAAATTGACACAGTGATGCAAATAGTATTGTAGTATACACAACAATGGTGCAGGAGGCTTCTTGTGTCATTTCTAGGCCGGCATAAGTGTAATAAAAATGCTGGTCTATTTTATTTTATTTTATGAAAGATGTACAAGAAACGAGTCTATCAGGTCTTGAATAGGGTGGACAGCCAAATCTGAGCATTGTAGGTACTCCAGAAAGACAAGTGTTGGGTTTAAAATTCTGCTTTTCATTTAAGATGTACTAGAGATACATTGGGCTGTCTGGGACATTTTTCCGAGGCCCCATAGGTTGTGGATCCATTGCGATTGGCAAGATGATCTCAGAGGCAGGATGAGAGCACCAGCGTGACAGGACCAGTCGGAGCATGAAACCTTAAGGTCAGCTTGTCAGCATGATCATCAAAGTGTATACAGCATTTCTCAAGCCTTGGGTTGTTGGCGATTAGCGGAGACCCAAAAATACCGTGACAATGCGTGACATCCCACCAAAGTCGCTCGGAGAAATTTTGCATCTCTATGCCATTTCACACTTTTCACACCGGCATCTCTCTGGCACACAAAGATTTTTGACGGACCTTCACATTTCTCTTGTAGATTCAAGGCAAGGTTTTTCCCCACCTCTCTATATACTTTTCAAGTTTAAATCTGTTGAATTTCACAAACTATTGACCTGACACTGAAAATATTTGCAACTCTGGTGCAGTGATAGTATGATCATTAACGCCAGCACAATCAAAGCCTATTAACTCAACCGTAAAGACGAGCGCAACGCCGCACGAAGGCTCCATTGAACTCTGCAACTCTGGTCGGCGCAGCTACATCTCGTGATCATGAATGACAAAACGCTGTAGACGTTTCAGGCTTCTGGGGGCGACGTTGTCCAACCGAGGCTTCCATCTTGAACCGGCGTTCTTCTTCCCATCGGCGTCATGGTGTCCATTGCCCTCCGAGTCTGTCATCGCGGCCGTGTGGACAGGCAACGAATAATATTATCTTGCTGTCATCGCAGAGGTTACTAGTAGGGCCCTCGTACGGATCCTCACTCTGTCCCTGGTCCTCGAACAGACTCCCGCCATGATCTGGCCAATCACAAGTCACTGGTCATCCACTAGATCTGACCTCATCGATATCGACGGTTGAAGTGATCGACGACCTCTCCGGGACCTTGCCCATTACACTAGTAAACGAAGAAAGGAGATCCGGGTCGCATGGATGAACCAGTACACCATTCTGTTGAATGACCAGCATGGTAGAATTCGTTTCTGCGCCGTAGGATTCCGCCGTACAGATATATCCAGTGGTCGAATCAAATAGAATGTAACGACATTAGACAGACCCGCACGTGTAGTGTGCTGCGAGGATAAATCAAGGGTATACAACATCAAACACAAATGCTGGACCAACTTAACCAGGATACACACAACAAACCTCTCGAGCGAATGTGCATCTCTGTTTTTGCGCTCGTACACGCAGGTATTCACTCATTCCTCGTCCTCTCCCAACACATGCACCGCCGCGTCTTCCTCCCTCGACACGGGCGCATACCACTTGGACGCATCCCTTGGACTCGTCAATTCGATTTCGCCATTCGGAGGCGCAGAAAAGATGACGTCGTGGGTGTGCGTCGATGTGTCTGCGTTCTTCCCCGAGGTCGCGTAGAGGTTGAGAAGGAAAAGCGTAAAGAGGTACAATAGAAAGGCCAAACTTTAAGAAGAAAAGACAGGCAGTGGGCACACAGCTTGGCGTGCCATGGAAGGACGACCGACGCACCTGTACATCCCGAGAACGTACGTAACGTGGTCCATCTCCACATCATTGACAGCTTCCAGTTCTTCGTCCGTGGCAGACATGAACAACAAGCTGCCCAAGGATATCAACAATCCAAGAAACGAAAACATCAGCGGAGATGGGTGAGCTCACCCTGATGCCACGAGTAACTAGTCACCGCCATACCAAACAATCGTCAGAAATGGACGAGATCAAAAACGATGGACGGAACACGCACGAATGAGGGCAAATGACGGAACGCACGCGCCGCCTTTACTTTCGACTTCGACTCGCTATAAGCATTAATTCCCGATGTGACTGTGTGCTCGCTCTCGTTGTCATCGAGTGATCCCGTGGACGGGCTGGTCGTTATGAAACAGATGTCGATAATCCGCGCGAGCCCGGCAAGCATGAGGGTGTACCCAAACATTGCGTGTACCTTGGAAGGAATGCGTCCGTGAAAGGGGGATTGAGCTAGTCAGAGAAGGCTCACTTTGGTAGATAACATGAGTGCTTGTGCGTGTTCTGACATTGCCCAACCGGTCAAGATAATACTATCATGGAAAATGGCGTTATAACTCTGTTCAGCCCGAACGGATCTCAGGTGACCCACATCAGGCCTGGAACAACATTTCTCTAGGGTGAATGTTCAGCTAGTGGGTTCGGGTAGGAACGGAAAAGTGACATGCCTGATCATTACGGGCGAGGTAGATGCCTAATGCACCACCTGCCCACCAAACCACTCCCAATACACTTACGGCGCATGAGATCAGGGAGAGAGGGAAAGGAAAAGCATTACGTACGTATGTTGCATATCCTTCACTGACCACACACCCCCATGATGTTCCGTGAACGTGTTCACGATACCCTGAGAGATAGGGGTATATAAGCCAGCATGTCCTCACTTCAAAGACCCGGAAACAAACCCAGAGCATAATCACCCACGAATCCCACCACTCTGGACTCCTTCCACTCTGACGTACCCAATTCTCGCCAACGACTAATAAAATGGCCATGATGATCCCATAGCCAATGAACGCGCTTCCCTAGGGTAAAATGAACACGTCGGCCTCGCGGGGGCGGCCTCCAAAATCTTCTCACCATGATATAATGCGCTGCACACTGCCCCGCACCGACCTCGCCACAGAAACCTCTAAGTACGATGACGCCAAACAAGCCCTGGACCCATCCCAGTACCGGCCAAATGCGTCCTAGAATCCCATGGGCACGGACAGCGTACGGTCTCAGCGTCTGTTCATGGATGTGTAGTTTGAGATATATGCCGAGGGAGAGTTGGGCGATGATGGGAAGGAGGAGCCAAGACGCAAGCGAGCCGTGAAAGGAATGGGGGAACTGTCTGCCTCCATGTGCGTGTCCGAGGATGATACCGGCAAACGTCAGTGCGAAAGCGAGACTCTGTGGAAGTTGCGTTCGTCAGGGAGGTCTACTCGGAATGACGTAGGGGGACAACGAAACTTGGAGAGGGACATGCCAACGACTACGGGTGAGACCGAACACCATGCCGATGGGGAATAAAACGCCCCATACGAGGGCTTGGAGACCCATGTGGAGGTATAGGATGGCATCTAGCGGTGCGTGCAGTTCTTCTTCGGATGGGTCGTGGTGTGCGTGGGCATATGTAGGGATGGACTGCGTGGCGATGAGGAGAAGGGAGAGCGGGAGGTGCATTTTTGTCGCCGTCATCGACAGCGACGAGGAGGAGGGATGTGACTACACGATCTATCTGGCTTGGGAAGACGGCTCGGCTCGGTGGCACTGTGGGGACGATGACAAATACTGGCTAGTAAGCGATATGATAGGGGTTATTTACGCGTTATGGTAAATGGTACTAGGTATCCAGCTTACTGACGACGACGAAGCTCTTAGTACAGCTGACTTTGTCCTAAATCCTTGTGGGTGATCAAACTTGAGTTAGTCCGAGGGAATGACTGACCTTGGGACAGACAATTCAAACTGACCAGCAATGAAAGCGGGATTGTGCAGGGGGGAGGTTGCTTATACTATGACCTGTCATCGCAAGATAGCTAGTAGTAACATAGGCGACATGTTATTCTCGGTAGAGAAGTTGCAATGAGTATTGACGTTGACGTTGACGTTGACGTTGATCGGGACAAGGTGCGAAATGGGACACACAACGTGTTATCCCCACGGCCGTCGGATCATGTTTTCTAGTCGCCATGCATTGCCCCTCAACGGACTCGCTCGTCGTCTTCTGCCAGCAGCCCGACATCCTAATAGAGCCCTTATAAGCGGGTCCTCCATTAAGGTGGGTCATTAGTATTATCGTGGTATTGGCACGTCTTGACGCCCAATTGTCCAACAGTCCCTCCAAGATGCCTTTCGTGACCCTTCGTCCCCGTTTCACATACCCCCTGGGTCCACCGGCCCTGCATCCCCAGACGAGCTTCCCGCTGAGTTGCACACAGCCCAGCAGTCTTCCTCCGTAGTCACCGCTCATGTCAACGGGAGTAGCACTTCTCGGAATGACCGGCCTGACCCCGCCGTCCAAGCACGCGCCAAGTTGATCTCACTCGGCTACGATGCAGGTTCGCTTTGGGAGCAGAGCATTGTTTGGGGACACCATGATGCCTTTCGGTACGATCGTCCTTGTTCCACTGTTATTCGTACTGAAAGTTTAGCAGACACGTAAATAACGCCCACTACTGTAAGTCCGACTCCTGCTCGTGCTGGGACCAGCGGGTGTTCACCATAGCTTTTACTCATCAGTACGGTTTATCGAGTCGGTAGGTGGTTGTTGAGCGTTTGGGGTACATGCATCTAAAGAATATGGATCTAGGGCCGAATGCAGTGGCTCATTAGGCTAGGGGACTTATTGGGTGGCGAGAAGCGTGTACAAGCCATGCTCGCAGGGCAGGGCGTCTCCCTTATACTCAAGTCCATCAATGTCAACTTTAGGCGACCTGTCACTTTCCCAGATACCGTACGTGCATTCTTCCTCTTTCTAGCACATTCTGAAAACGACGCGTATGCAGTTACTCATCGGAACCAAGGCTATCGTGTCGTCGAGCCGAACTCAGTTTACGTTGGCTACTGCGGCTTATTCATACGCTCAGCAGACGGTCGTGGCGGACTCAGAAGGGGTGATTGTGTGGTATGACTATGATACCCTGAAAAGGTGTGATCCTGGCGACGAGGCGTGGAGAGTACTCAAGGAGGTAATGGGCTCGGAAGTGCGAGAAGGACAAGGCAGGCCCGGGAATGGCAGATAGGACATCCATAGCCAGTACTAATCACTAGTACCTGCTAGATAGTAATGGAATCATCGTGAAGGTAGTCGATTAGATAAGCATTGTGTGTTTATGGCCGGTGTTCCAATGAGCCATCCAAGGACGCGCGTCCACCACCATCATCATCTCAGTCACTTCTTTCTTCTCAACCATCACCACCACTCCCACTCGTCTCAGATTCAACCAGAATGGCTGATCCCAGCGGTGCACCACCACAACCAGGCCCGAATGATACTTCGACGGCCATCCTCCGCCCAAAGAAGTCGTACGTGTATCTTCTACTCCCATATCCTTACCGATCTGACGTAGTCTGCAGGCCGAATCGTCTCATTGTAGACGAGGCGTCTTCGGACGACAACTCTGGCAAGTATCTCCTCGTCTCTACAGTAGTGATCTTGATTGAACGCAATCACAGTCGCGACTCTCAACCCCGCAACGATGGAGACGCTCTCGTTATTCCGAGGTGATACCATCATCGTAAGGTACACATTCCTAGCAAACCTCATTTCATTCCGTGATGTTCACTGTACCACACCAGGGGAAAGAAACGTCGTGACACCGTCCTCATCTGTTTGACCTCGGATGAGGTCGAAGAAGGACGCATCCAGTTGAACAAGGTTGCACGTAACAACCTACGTGTAAAACTAGGTGACCTCGTTAACGTTCACCAATGCCTCGACATCAAGTATGGAAAGCGGATACATGTCCTCCCCTTTGACGACTCCATCGAGGGGCTGAGTGGCAACCTGTTTGAGGTCTACCTCAAGCCCTACTTCCTCGAGGGTATGTTTTTGAAATAGTGTTTATTGAATAGCTCATTTATTTTGTGGCAGCCTACCGTCCCGTCCGCAAGGGCGATACTTTCCTCGTACGAGGAGGTATGAGAACTGTCGAATTCAAAGTTGTTGAAACCGATCCCGCCGAGTACTGTATCGTCGCCCAAGACACTGTCATCCACACAGGTATGCACACCGTACACTCAGAGGCATGTGTCTGACGCATCCTTCAGAGGGTGACCCAGTCAAGCGCGAGGACGAAGAAGCAAACCTCAATGATGTTGGTTACGATGATATCGGTGGTTGTCGCAAACAAATGGCACAGATTCGTGAACTTGTCGAACTACCCCTCCGCCATCCACAACTCTTCAAATCCATTGGTATCAAGCCACCGAGGGGTATCCTCATGTATGGTCCTCCAGGTACTGGTAAAACTCTCATGGCTCGTGCGGTGGCCAACGAGACTGGCGCATTCTTCTTCTTGATCAACGGTCCGGAGATCATGAGTAAGATGGCTGGCGAGAGTGAGAGTAATCTGCGCAAGGCTTTCGAAGAGGCGGAGAAGAATTCTCCTTCTATCATCTTCATTGACGAAATCGACTCTATCGCCCCAAAACGTGAAAAGGTTACATCGAAATTTCTGCTCCATTTGATTCATGTACTCATTTTATTCGCAGACGAATGGAGAAGTCGAGCGCCGCGTCGTGTCTCAACTCCTTACCCTCATGGACGGTCTGAAGGCGCGGTCGAACGTCGTCGTTATGGCTGCCACCAACCGACCGAACTCGATCGACCCAGCACTCCGTCGCTTTGGTCGCTTCGATCGCGAAGTCGATATCGGCATTCCAGACCCCACAGGACGTCTGGAGATTCTTCGCATCCACACCAAGAACATGAAACTAGCTGATGACGTCGACTTGGAGCAGGTAAGCACGCATGTCAGCGCGGCTACTCTCGGAAATCTGAGCCTTGTCGAATGTACAGATCGCAGCTGATACCCACGGTTACGTTGGTTCGGATATCGCTTCTCTGTGCTCCGAAGCCGCCATGCAACAGATTCGAGAGAAGATGGATCTGATTGATCTCGACGAAGACACCATCGATGCAGAAGTCCTCGACTCCCTCGGTGTCACCATGGACAACTTCCGATTCGCCCTCGGCACTTCTAACCCCTCTGCACTCAGAGAGACCGTTGTCGAAGTGCCGACTGTTACATGGGACGACATTGGTGGTCTCGACAAAGTCAAACTTGAACTCCAAGAAACCGTGCAATACCCTGTTGACCACCCCGAGAAATTCCTCAAGTACGGCATGGCACCATCGAAGGGTGTCCTGTTCTACGGTCCACCTGGAACCGGAAAAACATTGCTTGCCAAAGCCATCGCCAACGAGTGCAATGCCAACTTCATCAGTATCAAGGGACCTGAACTGCTCACCATGTGGTTCGGTGAATCCGAAGCCAACGTCCGTGATGTCTTTGATAAGGCACGCGCTGCTGCACCCTGTGTCATGTTCTTTGATGAACTCGACTCTATTGCCAAAGCCCGTGGAGGCTCTATGGGCGATGGGGGCGGCGCCGGCGACCGTGTGCTCAACCAGATCCTCACTGAAATGGACGGTATGAACACCAAGAAAAACGTCTTCATCATTGGTGCTACCAACCGTCCTGATCAAATCGATCCCGCATTGTTGCGTCCCGGACGATTGGACCAGTTGATCTACATTCCACTCCCAGACGAAGTATCGCGCTTGTCCATTCTCAAGGCTCAGCTCAAGAAGTCCCCCGTGGCGCAGGAGGTCGACCTCAACTTCCTCGCCAGGTCGACGCACGGTTTCTCGGGTGCTGATTTGACAGAAATTTGCCAGCGTGCTGCTAAGCTTGCCATTCGGGAGAGTATTGAGTCGGATATCAGGCGGCAGAGAGAAAAGCGCGAAAAGGAGGAAGCTGCTGGAGATGATGCCGATGCCGAGATGGACGAAGACGAGGAAGAGGACCCGGTGCCGCAGATCACCAAGGAGCATTTCGAGGAGGCGATGAAGTATGCGAGACGATCTGTGTCTGATCAGGATATTAGGCGTTATGAGATGTTCTCTCAGGTATGCGTTTTTTCCCCGTTTGTATTGGGTCACTCACGTCATGCGCTTGTACAGAATCTCCAGCAATCGCGTGGTTTCGGGAACAACTTTAGGTTCCCAGAGGGTACTGGTCCTTCTGGGTCGACGTCGGGGCCAGCTGGAAACGCTGGGTTCCAGGACGATGCGCAAGAGGACGATTTGTATGCTTAGAAGTCTTTCACCGTAATGTGTCACGCGATGTGTTTTATCCTTTTTTTCTTCATTCAACGTCGATGTTGCTCGTATCCTCTGCAATGAACGCGATATAGACGAACGATGGTGTGGATGAATGGATCTTGAAAATTGAAACTTGTTCGACAGTCATTGGTGCGACCTAGCTCGAACCTTGCAGAATACGATCTTCGTTTCGTCTAGGCTGAATATATACTATGGTTAGATCTACAAGCTAAGTAAGTTCTTCCCTCTCATTCAACATTACTCTATATAATCCGGTTGGATACGACATCAAAAAGACGTGTTGCGTGTTCTACAGGCAATCGTGCAATGCAATGGCGTCCGTTTGTGCGATGTGCGGCGGTCGACCAGAATACATAGTATGTAACTAAAGCAGTCAGTCATCCAAAGGCGTCGTGGAAAGTGGAACCCGTTCAACGCGGGAACTTGCGGGTCTCACTGAGGTCTCCGAACGAGTCATGTAGCGAGCGTGCTCGCATTCGATACAGACGCGGAGGCGGACGTCGCTTTGGATCGTTGAACGAGGATGCGGCGCATAACGACGAGCATGAGACATCCGAGGGCGGCTACGATCTAGTTTGAAACGAATGGCGTGAGACGCGTGGCGACGGCGGCGGCGGCGAGGTGACGTAACGTACCCCGTTGAAGATGGCACCTCGCCACCAGATGTAGGTAGGCGTGAGGAGGGCGCCGGATATAGGGGGACCTGGGAAGGGGGGAGTTCAACGTGAGAGATGTGAGGAATGGAGGATCGGAGGATCGGAGGATCGGAGTGGTGGAATGGGGATCTCACCAATGAGGCCACCGATCGCTATAGCGAGGGGGGATACGACGTCAGCGGAATGCGTTGGGTTTAGATATTAGTACAGAGCGTAAGAGCGTACCCATAGCTGCACAGGTGATGCCCATGCGTACACTGTAATGCGAATGTTGAGCTCAAGGGAATGATCGTGAACGTGTTGGACTGTTGATCGACGACTTACCCTAGCTCGGAGAGATCGGGGGTGAGCACTGCCATCACGGGCGTCCACAACGCGAGAACTGGACAGACAAGCACGGTGAGCGAGGTGTATAACCGTAACGAGCAAGCCCGAGCATGATCGGTCGAATCCACCAAGTAAGCAGACGTACATATTCCGGCGAAATAGCCATACAAGACTCCGAAAACGACGATGCCGACCATTGTGTGCACACCGATCATCCCAAAGAGGACCACGCTACAGCAAAAGGTGGCGATGATGACCAAGGTGGGGACGCTGAGGTATCCAACAAGGATGGCCGAGCTAAGTTGGCCAATGAAGCTCGAAGCGTTCATAATCACGAGCTGTCATCCCATCGTCAACTCAGATTGGAATAGGCTGGGATGAAACAGGGAAACGCAACTGAGTAAAACGAAAACGAGTTTCCCAACCCGTGGTTCACAGCGTCGAGTTGGAGATAAAACAAGGGATAATAAAACCCCACGACGAAAATGGAGAGGCTGGACATAGCGGAGTCAGATGGGTGTTACACAGATGTTGAGAGGATCACCTTGACTCACCCAAGGCATCCAAACATGAACGCACTGTCTCGGCCACATTTTTTGGCGGCAACGAGAAAGTTTGTGCAAGATTCGGAAGGTGATAGCCTTGTTCTCATCAACAGGCAGGCGATTAACAGGAGTCCGCTGACGAGTCCAGCGCTAGCGCGAACGCCATTTGCGAAACCGAGTTGGCCATTGATCGTGTTGTTCAACATAATGGGGTGTATCACTGCACCGAGATAAGCGCCGGATGAGGCAAACGTCATGACTTGTTCAAGACGCTTGTCGAAGTAATGGGACAAGATTGCCATGGAGGGGACGTATAACAGCCCCACGGCACATCCAGACCCTATGCCCTGAGCGAGAAAGATCTTGACGCCCATATCATTTCATGTATGAGCAGAGTTGACATATCGGGTATGCGTACCTGATAAAAGTTGTCTGGACTCGCCAATGAAAGCATGAAAAGGGAAAAGGCCTGGAGCAAGGATGCCCCATAAAGTAGGTGATAACTAGATGCGGGCAAATCAAAACGAGAACGATAATATGCCGTGTGGGACTCACAAATAACCCCGATCATACAACCTACCAGCTAAAAGCCCGCATATCTCGAACAGAAATGCGTTTGTGCTCCCAATCCATCTGTGAATGATGAGTAAACGTGAAGAATACAATGGCAAGATGGGTGACTCACGCGATGGTGGAGGATGTCTGGTTGGTGATGTACGTTTGAGTATAGAAATCTCCGATGTTCGAGTTAATGATGCAGGTGAGTAGAATGATGACCGCCATACCTTGATACACCCCAAATGAGATCGTGTATCTAAACAATGGGGGGTAAGTGGTAAGTATTCGAAAACGAAGCTACTATGCTAGCCGTCGGTTGTGCTTGAAAAGCTCACCCATATGTGCTAAACTGAACGAGAAACCTGTTCAGGGTGATTAATCGGTAAGGGGTGTCGAGGGCCACAGTGAGAAAAATTGCATCTACGCACGCGCCGATGGCGGTTGCCCACCCTGCAAACCCGCCCTCCGGAAAATCTTGCGATTGAACATTCGATTCCTTCTCTGCAGGAGACTCGGGTCCAGACGGCCCTTTCTCTACTTC
>JBBPNR010000964.1:0-14616 GCA_038091015.1 Boletus vermiculosoides
CAATATTTTACGCAATCGTAGGGTTATCGGGTTGCGAGCAGAAGACAGTGCATGTTGAGTTGATGTACTCGACGACGGGGATGATACGGTAAGCGACATTAGGGAACCTGTCAGAGCGCGTTGTCTGAAGGCTCACACGATGGCAGGAAGGCAATGAAGTCGAAATAGATATAAGGCAGAGGATGAAAAAGCTCACATTAGTGGGTCTCAAGGTAGTCAAAGGACATCACAATTTCACAAACCTCGCAGAAAGTTAGTCTGATGGCCAGCCCGTCCATGAGGCAATCCGTCGATAGACGGTCTGGTAAAATGCATGAAAATTTTGGAGGCTGCATGGATTCCCACAGTCATGTGAACAAAAATGCCTTTTTTGGACTTGTCTGCAACCATGTGCACAAGGATAAGTATCAGTTCAGACACATGCACAAAACTAAGTACTTATCAGTTACAGCGGTTTTCAAAAGTTCGTGGAATTTGACCAAATCATTTGGATTTTTGGGCCATCACATGTCATCATGTGTTCAGGACCCCAAATGTAACTGACAAATCAAATAAACAAACCAACACAATTGGCAGTTTTCATCCTTGCTCACCGGCACCATCATCATCAGGCTTCGAGACACTCTATGCCCAAACACTGGATGCCCCAGAATGTGAAGGCTTGTATTCCTGTCCTATACCATGATGATGGTTTGTCTGTCAAGGAAATCAATAGCCAACTAGGCATCAAAAAATCATTGGTCTACTTTGTCCTCAAATTATACTGGCATTTTGGTGTCGTCTTGGACATCCACAAATACTCATGCACAGTGGGCTGCCCCCGTTCTCTCAGTCAAGTTGACCTTGCTTTTATTACCACCCTTCTGGATCATTGCAGATCACTCTATCTTGATGAACTGCAGGATGAGCTGTGGCTCAAACATGGCATTCACACCACTCTTCCAACCATCCATCATGCCCTCCAACAGCTTGGCATCAGTCGCAAAGTTATCTCCGCCACTGCCTATGAATGAAATGAGATGTTGCGAGCAATCTACATGAATCACATTGCTGAAGAAGCTCCTGATGCAGGCATGCTTATGTTTGTTGATGAAGTGGTCAAAAATGAGCATATGCTGTTGCACAGATATGGGTGCTCAGGCAAGGGTGTTTGCTGTGTGGTTCAGAGGTGGTTTGTAAGAGGTTTGCGGTACTCAATCATTCCTGTCATTACCCTCGATGGAATCATTGTATATATATGATATTGTGGATGGTTCTGTTGATGGCGACCGTTTCTACAATTTTATCAAGGAATTTGTGGTAGTTATTCTATTTTTCATTGTGTTGTTAGTTACAATCATTTGGTACAGATGCCATTCATGAACCCATATCCCAGTCCTCGCAGTGTCCTCATTATGGACAACTGTCGCATTCATCATGGTGAGCAGCTTTGTCAGTTGGTTGAAGATGATCATTGTTATGACTACCACCCGGTAGGCGTACAAGTAGACACGAAGTGTAAGGCCGCCTTGAGCCTAACTCTTGTTGGTCCTAACGGCGTAGGATACCTTCAGACTTGACGCGAGCCTGGAGACGAGCCGACGGCGACGAGCCGTTGGATGAGAGAGTAACGGAGTACTCGACCTTGGAGAGCAAACAGCGACGAGCCGTTGGAGAGAGAGAGAGTAACGGAGTTACTCGACCTTGAAGAGCCGAGCCGTAGGAGAGAGAGAGTAACAGAGTTACTCGACCTTGAAGACCTCAGAGAGATTCTGAGGTGTCGACAGCGGAGTCCTTTGACGAAGGAGGAAAGAGGGGAGAGCGAGGTAAGGATCAAGCTAGGGAATGTAGCGGGGAACGGATGACGATTGCCACAAGAGTACTGGTAAGGTGTACACTTTAGGTGTCAGGTCAAGGTTAGAGAGAGAGAGGTGTTCGAACAGAGTTCGAACTTATATACCCCGGCCGTAAGGGCTTTAGGGCAGGTATATCCCAATCTGGTAATGTGGTCCGTGCGCAGCTAACCTAGTATGGTAAGAGTCCGTATCCGCAATAGGAAACCCAGAAGCAGTGTGGCGAGGTTATCGCCCAATTAGGCAGGAGGGGTCCTGTGTGGGAAGTTCACGAACGCGAGGACGCGTCGTGGGAATTATCGTGGCGCGATGTGTAGTGATGGCACGTGAGTGGTCACATGAGTGAGGTGAGGTCGTGGCGCAACACGAGGTGGAGGCGATGTTGAGGGCGAGATCTGGCCTCAACTGAGATGGGGACCACTGAGGAGAGCACAGGAGGGCGGCTGTGCGAAGGGCGCTGCCGGGCAGTGTGAGAAGGGCGGTGCAGGGGAGAACCCGGGGGCTGCGCAGGGGAGGGTACAGTAGGGCAGTGTAAGGGCGGCCCTGAAGGGAGGGAAGGGTGGGAATCCAAAGGGAGATTCCAGGGAAGATCCGGGGAAGATCCAGGGGAGGAGCACAGGAGGGCGGCTGTGCTTAGAGGCGCTGCGGGGTGGGCAGTGCGGGAGGGAGACAGAAGTCGAGCTGTTGCACGACGGGTGATGTCGAGCGTCAACAAGCGCGAGAAGTGCCGGGATGGATGGTCAGTGACGGGTGGTCACGTGTTGGTACGCGGTCGAGGAGGAGAAGAGGAAAAAGACCGGGGGTGTACCAAAACTGTAACAATCATCGTAAGTGCCGATTGTATATAGAACATTGGTACTGATACTATAGACAGTCTGCAAGCTCATCTACCTCCCGCCATACTCACCTGACTACAATTCCATTGAGCAAGCATTCTCATCAATCAAGAGTTACCTCTGTCAGCATGCGTCTGAAGATTCGTCTGTGATGTCTATCATTTGGGCTTGTTAGAATGTCACCCCTGATAAAGCAGAGGGGTACTTTTGGGCATCTGGGTACATTGTATAGCACATCAGACTATGTTTGTAGCATTTTTGTCACTTGTTGATGTAATGAACGTACATGCAATGTTGTATTGGTCACTAGAGCTAGCTACTGTTCATCTTCATCAACAGCAAAGCCACATGGAACAGGGAGCTGCTGCTTCTGTGAGCCACAAAAATAAAAAAGATCATAGTCTCAGTTCGCTGAAGTATCACCATCATTGACTCGCATTGGCAGCCCACTGAATGTCATATCCCCTCCATTGTGAAATTTCTTTTTATAGAATACTTTCTTCACCTGCAGCTCATCACTGGCCTGACCATCACTAGTATCCGATGCCACCATATTGCTTCATTTTCACTTCACCTCAGGTCCATTCCACCACACCGTACTCCCATTCTTCAAGTGAATGACATCACCAGCAGAAATGCCAAGACTAGCAAGTAGTTTGTCATCAACATCCAGAAGGATGTCTGGGCCAATACCATTGAGTTCCAGCAAGCTCTTGTAAGTTAGCACATGACAGACACCTAGGTGAGTCTCAGCATACTCAAGGTAACATGTCAAGTGGAATGGAGAAGGAATGAGCTCATGCATGTGAGCAGTCCTCTGCTAAGTTGGTGTCTGAGGAGTTGGTGTAGATGGGCTTGCCAGAGTTGTAGTATCTGGACTGGCAGCGGAAGGGAACAGCCCTGATTTCATAATGGCTTGAATCAGAAGGATGGATGCTAGGGAGTTGCTGTCAATAGCAGGTGTTAGGAATGGCAGTGGTGGTGGTTGCAGTCTCTTTGCATGGATGACCAAGGCTTTATTCATGGGGTTGAATGAGTCAATGTTGGGTGGGACATGTACAGTAGCTTGGCCTGCCTCAAGTGCGCAAGCCCAATTGAGGATCATTGGCCCTGTTAGAGGTATAGGTCCAAGAGGCCCGACATACGTGAACTCATTGTCATGCTCATTTTTGTACTTTTGCTGAAGCATGATATGCCACTGACCTAAGCAGCTATCCCAGTCGGCTTTTGTAGTATTAGATTTATCCTAGACAATAGTTAGTTTCATATATCATATATTGAATAAAAAATCTACAAATGGCTTTGGGAGATGCTTCTAAGGCTGTGCCCTCAGAGCTAGAATGTGCTCAGGGCAGCTTCTGAATATCCCACATGTCAACAAGGATTTTGTTGGCCACTGGCTTGCTTTCATTGATTTTCATCACCATTTCCTTGTAGTTGGCAATGTTATCAATGTCGATTGCATCCACAACATGTTGTCTACATTCAGTGTGAGTCCAAGTCATGTAATAAATGAATAAAAAAATACCCTTTTATCTTTGGTAAAGTGTATCTAAATGGATAATGTTTCTTCGCAGTGACCTCATAGTCATCCTGGCCATGCTTTTCGAGCATATTCCACAAAAATTCAGTATAGTTTGAGGACTTGACAGCAAATGAAAGTTCCTTCATTTTCATCATCTTCTCTTCCTTTGAGGTATGTATATACTCAGCCTGTATCTGCAAGTTGTTCATATCCCTGTCAATTATGATTCATATGACCCCTCATTTTGTATCTAGTTTGCAAGATGATTTAACAACTGAGCTTTAAGTTGTTCACAAAATATTTGCCCATCAGATCCAATCCAATCCTCTTGTCCTTGTTCATCCCCATCCCCATTCCCATCCTCATCCCCATCCCCATCCCCATCCCCATCCCCCTTATCCTGCTCCTGCCCATTTCCATTTCCATATTTATCAGCAGATAAAACTATCCCCATATCTTCTTCAATCTCAATAATCATATTATGAAGAACCAAACATGTTGAAATCCAGGACCTGATATATCTCCATCACTGTTCAGATTGGATCTGAACTCAAATCTCATGCAGAGATTGAAATTGGCCCTTGATTGAGCCATACATGTACTCAGACTGCTGTAAAACACATAACAAGGTCAAAGACCTTGTAAAGGTAGATGTAGAAGGGGCGAGAACACTCATCCTAAGGGGTCCTGTAGGAGGGAAGTTAGATGAGAAGGGTTGGCTATGACTAACCACAGGAGAGTAGAGTATCTGGAATAGTCCCAGATACACAATGATGAGGGAAAATGAAGTCCAAAGTGGATTGAGTAAAATGATGAGCGGTCTGACCTAGGACGAGGGTCAGATAGACGATGATAAGAGCTATCCAGTCAAGAACAAGGACTGGAAACTAGGACAAGGAAGGGAGTCAATCAAGGACAAGGACTGACGAGGACAATGATGAGAGGAATCATAGCGAGAAAATCAGGAGTGAACTGAGATGATCATTCAGATCTAGGTACAAAATTTTTATAGTCCAGGCATTTCCAAGACTTTGGTAACTAGGTTACTGGAGAAGCATACAATAAGGATCTAGAGGTGGCAGCAACTAATCATAATAGAAGTAAGGAAGGTAGGGAGAAGTAGAAGAAACTACTAAAGAAAGAAAGAAGTAACAAGATGGTGAATTGAAAATGGTACTGGACTGTATATGTAGTATCTGGTCTAACTCAGACCATGGATAGGTGGTATGGATAGGTGATATCGTACTGGATAGAAAAATAAGGGCTTGACTTACCTCAGACTGGACATAGAGGACACGGGACATGACGGAGATCACTTGGAGGATGTCTGAACAAAGGAGAAGGGATGGGATGTAACTGTAGAGAGCTAGAGGCTCCTACACCACACCTGAACCTATAACATATGGAACTTGAACAAATTTAAATCTGATTAGCTACTAACCTTTGATAGATTGTAATTGAATCTCTTTTGATCCTTAGTCAAATTTCCACCTGAAGGTTTTTTGAAAGGAACAATATGTACACTAGGAATGACAACCATAGGCAGTGTCAGCCCAAAGCCATTCATTAGGCTGAAGGAATTTTTCAGATGTCTTGGCAATGTCTGCAAGCTGAAAAGCAGAGGAGTCATGCAGGCTTCCAGGCACTTCAATGACATAATACACAATCCACAAATTATGGGGAAATATAACCAACTGAAAATAATGTCAAATTATTGAATGAAATATAATTTTTAAATACCTGATTGGAAATAGAATAATTTGATTTGTGATCATAAAATCCTTCTCCATGCCAGCCAGGCTTTTGATAGAGATTGAAAGGAGTTCCATCCACAGTCAAAAATCCCCCCCTCCATGCAGAACATGTTTTCTCCTCAACAAATGCCTATGCTTCTTTTTTGTCCTCCTCATCTTGTGGATTAGCAAGATTAAAATGAATAAAATCATGATGGAAGGTTAGGATAGCTGTCATAACTCATTTATAGCAGTTATGAATGGTGCCAACAGAAACACCAGCCCATTCTGCCATGTCCTGTGAAATAGCAGCATTTCCATAGTGGCCTGCAGCATTGAGGAAGATAGCAAGCTGGATAGAAACAGGAAGCTGGGGTGAACTAGGATTACTTCCAAAAGCCTTGTGGTTTTGAATCTTGTTTAGGATTTCAATGAAGACCTCATAAGATATGTGTAGCTTGTGTTGGAAGAGATGGGGATGATCAAGCTTCCATTCATCAAGAAGCTGAATCTGGGGATGACAAGCAGGAGGAGGGAGTTTGTTGAGAATACGGGCCTTCTTCACTTCATCCTCAAGAACTGTGGTAAGCAAATGAAAGTCCATGAGATGACCTAGATCTTCTAAATCTCCAAATAGAGATCCATCTGAGTCAGGGATATAGGCATCTGACAATGAGTGGAATTCAGGTTCAGCAGACCCAGAGGTAGTGGAGGTAGAGGTGGAGGTGGAGTGGGACTTGGCACTGGCAGAGAATAATGATGATGACATTTCCACATCAGAGGATATGTCATCTGGGTGTGGGGAATGTATAGATTCTGATTGAGAGTCAGTATCATTATCAAATACCTACTTTATTGCCATTTGAAGCATCTGAAGGTACACTTGGAGATCAAGTGCTTGCCAGGCTTCCTGAAGAGCTGTGAGGAGCTTTTGACAGGCTGATGGCTGGGGCATGATGGTTCAAAGTACCTGAGAACTCAAATCACCTTTATATGCTGGCCCTCTGTGTATTTTTGCTATCTCTAGGGGCCGGAAGCCAAGATGTGTGGCGCTATTACCATTTTCATACAGCCGTGCAGAGCCATGGTGGCACGTGTACCTGTTGGTTCAGGCAGGGTTCAAACTTTGTGCATCACACCAGCTTCTCTTTTCAGTAACTCAAGCTTTCTTCCACTATTTTCTCTGCTTACATATGCATCTCTTTTCTTCTCATTATCACTTGTTGAGACACCCTAATATCAGCACATCTATCCACATTGAATAACGATCATCTGCCCCTAATAATGGATGGGCCTGGCCTGGGCCTAGGCCCAGGCTTATATGTTTTTGTGTGTATCCATGGGTTACCAGTGGTGGAAGTGAGTGTGGGAGAAATGACACCATAATGTGCACAATTGTATGTGTTGCAACATTGCTTTTGCATGTGCTTGGTAAGAGGGGCAGGAGCAAGAAGGTAGGGCAAGGGCAAGGATGAGAGAGAGGAAGGTGGATGAGGGGGAGGACACTGTCCCCATCAAGCAAATAGGAAAGGTAAGAGCAAGAGTGGGGCTTGAGGGCCTCAGGCCCAGCCCATCCATCACTATCTGCCCCACAAAAGTTCAGTCAGGAACGTTGTGATCCTCTATGAGATTCCAAACCCAAAGCCCATATGTCTTTTGTAACATCATGCATTTGGTTCATAAGAGAATTTCCTCTACTAGAGAAGATATAATATGTGATTGTTTGTCCACAGTAAGAACTGACTGTTATGGTTTTGGTACCCCCCCAGTCTTTTCCTTCATATCCCCGACCACGTACCAACATATGACCGCCCTGTCACTGGACCACCTGCCTTGGCATATTCTCGTGCTCATTTACGCTCAACACAACATGTCCTGCACAGCCGGCTTTGCCTTCCCTTCTGCACTGTCCTCCCTCAGTGCCTCCTGACACAGCCGCCCTCCTGTGTCCTGATCCTGGATCTTCCCCGGATCCTCCCCGGAATATCTCCGGGATCTTCCCACCCCTCCCCTCCTTTAGGGTCACCCTTTACCCTACCTCCGGATCTCTCCGGCACAGCCTCTTGCAGTGCCCGCAGATCTCTCCTGTACTGCCCTGCAGTACCCCCTTGCACAGCCAACCTCCTGTGCTCCCCCCCCGGTGACTCCCCATCTCAGTTGAGGCCAGATCTCTCCTCAACATCGCCACCACCTCGTGTTGCGCCCCGACCGCACTTCATCCTTGTGACCACTCACATGCCATCACAACGTGACATGCTGCACTGATTCCCACAACATGCTTCTTTGCTCGTGAACTTCCCATGGCAGACCCCTCCTGCCTTTCGGGGCGATACCTTGCCACACTGCTTCCGGGTTTCCTTTTGCGGATACGGACTCTTACCATATTAGGTTAGACTGCGCACGGACCACCATTACCAGATTGGGATATGCCCACCCTAAAGCCCTTACAGCCAGGGTATATATAGTTCAAGCTCCTCTCGAACACCTCTCTCTCTCTAACCTTGATCTGACACCTAAAGTGTACACCTTACGGTTACTCTTGTGGTATTCATCATCCATTCCCTGCAACATTCCCTTGCTTGACCTCTACCTTGCCCTCTCCTCTTTCCTCCTTCATTGAAGGACTCCGCCACCGTCTCACTCTAGAGCCCTCCTTTAGAGCTTCAAGGTCAAGCAACTCCCTGGTTGCTCTCAAACCACGGCTCGCTGCCAGTGGTTAGTTTCTCGGTTCTCCACCCCAGTCAGGAGAACGCGTCCAGTCCAACATCAACCTCGCTACCCTAGACTCTCGCCTAGGTCAAGGTCCACCAACCTTCTTCATCTAGGACTCTTGGTCATTGTCTATTTTGGAATACTTCTATTAGTATTCCTCATCGACCATCGCCAGGCTCCTGTTAAGCCTGAAGGTATCCTATGAGTTAGGACCCACAAGAGTTAGGCCCAAGGCTGTTCTACACTTCGTGTCTACTTGTATGACTACTGGTTGTAGTCGTAACATCTAGTGGCTCTAGAGAAAGTGAAAGGGACTTGAGTGAGCACACATGACTATCACGTGATCCGATAAGATAAAGAAAAAGAATATCCAATTACGGCCATAACATCAATAAGAGAGGGGGTCAGCCAGGTTTGTTTTCTCTGAGTGATGCTTTATCATGAAGTGGTACTCTTGGAGGAGTTGATTCCATTGTGCTTGTCATCACAACAGATCCTGTGGGCGTTTGAAGTATTTGAGGTTCTTATGCTCGGTGAGAATCTTGAATTCATGCTTTGTGTCTAAGAGATAGTGGCACCATTCCTTGAAAGCATACACTATGGCAGCCATTTCTAGATCTGTGGCATGGTAATTTCATTTGGCCTCATTTAAGGATCAGGAGATGAATGTGACAGGATGCCATCTGCCTTCTTGCTCTTGTGAGAGCACCACTCTGATGCCCACACCAGATCTGTCTGTTTCAACTTGGAATATCGTTTTCTGGCATAATGAGGGTGGATATCATGGTGATGGTTTCCTTAAGAGAGTTATAGGCTTTCTGACAGTTGTTTGACCACATGAACTCTACTTTCTTGGAGGTGAGGGCATTGAGTGGTCAGGTGATTTTGGCAAAGTCCTTCATGAATTATCAATAGAAGTTGAGGAATCCAAGGAATCCTCTCACTTCTTTCTTCAATTTGAGAACTGGCCAGTTGGTGACTTCTTTGATCTTCGTGGGATCCATTTGAAGTTTCTGGTGTGAGATGAGAAGTCCAAGGTACTCCACTTCATCAACCTCAAAATCACATTTTGTGTGTTGAAGACTCAATTTGTTTTTTCTGAGGATCTGGAGGACTTCACTGACTATTTTTTAGTGTTGTTCAATGGAATCCATGAAGATTAAGATGTCATCTATGTAGACAACTACATTTCCTCAATTGATTAGATCTCAGAATATGTGATTCATCATTGTTTGGAAGGTGGCGGGAGAATTTGTTAGCCCAAAGAACATTCTAAGGGGTTTGAAAAGCCCTTTATTCGTTTGGAACACAGCTTTCCACTCATCTCCTTCTTTCATCTGTATATCATTGTATCCCCATCGAATATTGAGCTTGGTGAAGTGTTTCCCTCCCTTTAGCTTATCAATCAATTTGGATATGAGGGGAAGGAGGTATTGGTTTTTGACAGTGATTATGTTTAACTTCTGATAGTCTTGTATAGGACAAAGTCTTTTGTCCTTCTTTTTGATAAAGAAGAAGGTGGAGGCAAAGGGAGATTTGGATGGTCAGATATGACCAGCGGTAAGGTTTTCTTTGAGGAAGGCATCTAGTTTCTTTTGTTCATCAACTGTAAGATTGTATGTCTTGCAATCAACTTGGTGGTCACCTGGGAGTAGTTTGATTGCATGGTCCCATGGTTGGGATGGGGGTAATTCATTAAATGTCTCTTTGGCAAACATGTCCTTAAAAGCATGGTAGGCTTCTGGAATAACATCCTCAAAGTCTTTTTATGTCTCTTTTTCTGTGCTTTGATTGTGAGGTCTTGGGTGACTTCCCTGTTCATGAGGTAGTTGAGGGCATTGATTTTGAAGATGTGATCACTCTCCTTCCAAGATTGATGATACTCTGAATCATCATCATTGTTGTTGGTGGAAATGAGATCAGGAATATGATTTTCACATGTAAAGGAGATATGTTGTGAGGCCCAATCAATCATGGGATTGTGACATTTGAGCCAGTTGTAACCCAGGAATAGTAGATGTGTACCTAGGTCAGTCACTGCAAGAGAGATCTTTTCAATGTGATCCTTGATGAAGAGTTCCAATAGGACAAAATCAGTTATAGTGCCTCTGGAATTGAGGGTGCTATTACCATTGTAGACAGGGATTGGATGGGGAAGTTTATGAGTTGGGATGTTATTGCACTTCACAAAGAAGGCATCAATCGTGCATTCTGTGCATCCCAAGTCAATGAGAGCATCTGCCTCTATTGTTTTCCTGTTGTCCATTAGCATCCCAACATGGACAGTTAAAGAGTGGTCATCCTTTTTCAAGATTTTCTTACATTATGACTTGCTTTGCAGCTTGTGCAACAACAGGTGGGCCTCAATTGGGGACATTGCACTAATCTCAGTAATCAGCTGAGGAGTGACTTCCACTATTCTTGTGTCATGTATGAACAATTGGAGGTGAGATAATGCTCTCTTTTCATCCATATCTTGACAAACTTTTTGGATCCATTGTGTCGACCAAGGATCCACCATATTCATCCATGAGGAACACTTGTTTCTTTTCTCTACTGTTTGATATTTGGTATCCTTTTCTTTATCTGAAGGTGCAACTGATGTTTCTTTCTTTATCCTTTTGGGGCATTGCAGCATTGTCAGTGGGAGGTGCACAACAGCCTCAACACACACTGATTCAGTTGGTTCTTCTACTTGTAGCACAGAAAATGAATTTGATGGCAATGACTTAGATGTAATACAAGATGAAGTACTAGTGTTCATAGACATAGACAACTGAGCTACTCTACATTGGAAAATCCTTCTTTGTAACCTTGGCCACCTTTTCTGCCAATTCTTGGTATGTCTCATATTCTATCATGTGTCCATTTATCTTGAAAGTACATACTTGGCAGGGGCACAGTTGAGTGTGCACCTGACAAGGCCATGCTTGGTCCTTGCCTTCTTTGGCACATCCAATGCACTTTCCCTGTGCTTGTAACTTTCCAATGTTCATACATAGGAGCACCAGCACCTCCAAACATTCCCATAGCATTCAGATGATACTGGTAGGTGGTAGTGGGAGCAAGGGCAGCAGTTTTCACAGGTGTAATGGTTGCTGGTACTATTGGATGATTCTGGGGGTGGTATGGAGTCCAGGAGGTGTGGAGAGATAATTTCTTTGCATTGTCCCATGCACAAAGGGAGTATTCTGCTCTGATGAGCTCTTTCTCCCACACTCAGACATTGTGTTTGTATACTATTCCTGAGATCTGGTTGATGATAAATTTAACATACATATTTTTAGTGGACTCCATTGCATGCAATTTTGGTTAAGTGTACTCCATGTGACATAAGGTTCCATTTCACCTTGACAATGAGAGTCTGCATTTTGGTGAAAAAGTCTTCTATTGTCTCATGGGTGCCTTGTTTCATAAACCATAACTTCCTCTCCATGTCTCATTGGAGGGCCTTGGGTTAGAACATCTCTACAAGAGTGTCCCAAAAGAGGTCAAAGAGGTATCAGTCCAGGTGTTCTTTGTTTTAGAGTATGAACAAATCAGCAAAATGCCCTGCAGTATTGTTGCCAGTAAGAAACAAGAGAACAATGGTAATTTTCTGCTAGTCATCCAGTATCCCTTCTTCAAATGAACACAGATACATCCTCATGGTCCACACTCACTGGACAAAAGTGTTCTTGTCTCCATTGAAGTAGGCTGGCTTGAAATGGCAATTCTTCCCTAAGTGTCCTTCCAATGAAAGGAGTTTTACAATGGAAGGTTTGTGGAGTGTGTGTATGGATTGTTGGACTTCCTCTTGTTGGTGGACTGGTTCTGTGGGGAGGGGGCAAGATATACTCCTTGATGATCTCAACATGGGATGGGTGTACAAAGAGGGCTGAAGACTGTGTAGCATATTTACCACCTCATATGGGATGACAGGAGGATCTCCTGCCAAAGTTCCATGAAGTTGCCAGTTCACTTTCCAGTTGGCATACTGGTCAAAAAAGGCTGATATCTGCTCCTTGATCAGTCATGTAGCTCCTTCTGGAGTCGCTCTCAGGTCAATATATGAAACCTCCCTCATTGATCTGGCTGTAGTAGCAACAGGAGTCAGAGGAATTGGAATCTGATATGGGTATAGGGATGCACAGGAATCAAACCATGAGTGGAATTGTGGAGCAGTAGATTGAGTAGGTTGGGGAGCATGGATTGTAAGAGAGGGAAGGATGGTTGAGCTGGACACCACTTGCAATGTGGGTCAGGACATCATTATAGTACAAGAGGACATGGATGATGTTTGGGGATGAAATAATGGGCTCAGTTGCTCTCAGAGTTGGTTGAGTTAAACCAGGTGGCTTGCCAGGCATGGAAATGAGCTCTTTGCACAAGGTGGGTTTCAAAGGCACCAATGTAGTGCCAACTGGGGTGGCAGGAGTCAGTGATAACTTTTTCTCATAGTTTGGTAAGCCTTTCAACTTCTTTGTCAGTGATGGGATAGATGAAATATGGAAGTTGTACATCAGGGTACTTGTCTAGAGACCACTGAGTGTACATATGTGAGAGCTTCTGAGAATGTGGGATAGAAGAAGGTTGCTTCAACCTCTTGGGATGTAACAACTGAGCTCCTGCTTACTTGTCAAGTAGACAACTCAGCCAGGATCAAGTCTAAATGCGATGGAAGGTGGAGGTAAAGATTATCTAGAAGCTTGAAGGCTTTTTTGGCATGTCAGGGGGTAGATGGAGCAGATGCTCAATGGTGGCACTGCAATGTGTAGCAATGAACAGCGTTCTTGCAGCTGAATAGTGTATAAGTCAAGTTTTCTTCCAGACTTTACATGGAATATCCCTGGTGCACTATGGAAGGAACAACATTATCCTTATTGACAGTGGATGACTGTATGTGTAGCATGGAAGCTGCAATTAACACTTGCTCAGTGTTATACTGATCCTAGCTTTTATCTAGGTGACAGATTTCCTTAATGCTGGGATCCACATACAACACAGCCAGTAAGAGATAAAGTGGGGACAACAACAAGCAAGAAATGTGCCGCCAAAGGCAAGGATAGCAAGGAGTGAGGGATTCAGTAAGGTAAGAGAAATTAGGATTATATCAGAACTGTTCAAAGAGACCTCAGAGAAACCCTCAGGGAATGCTCTGGAGTAAAGACAATCCTAATTCTGAGGAAAATAGGTAATGAATACAGGCAGGTATATATACTACAGGAAGGTATACTGACTAAGGATGTGAGTGATTGGAGAAGTAAGTAGAATGTTTTGAAAGGTTCCATAACATTTTGTGAAGTGTGAAGAGTGAAGAGAAGAATTCTGACATATATATATCCAGCAATCAGACTCTTTGCTGTTGTAAAGCTGAGCACCATTGAGTGATATCATAAGGACAACATTGTGCTCCTTGATGTCACCTGCAAGGACTGCTCCAAGAAGGTCCCAACCAGCTGTGATAACACATCAAGCAAGAGCTGGACTGACTGCAAAATCAAGCTTGTATCTGGGGATTGATGGGAATCATGGTGAATTGTTGAGCAGGAACCCTAATCCCAGTCTAAATATTTTGTAAGCCCAAAGAAAGTATATTGAACATTCTATTCTACATACCTGGAGCTGTTGTTAGTTCCAGCAGGACATATGGCAGATGTAACATGCTTCAAGATGGGTATATGGTCCAGTAAAAGCATGACAAGAATTGATGCACATGTCATGTTGGATTGACTTAACACCTGTGTAAATTGCAATGAGCTTCTCTACATTGTGAAAGCTTTGAACATCCTCCATGCCAGGCATGTCCACAAAGCATTGTTTGAATGAACAAATGACACTGTTACAGTAACTCCAAAAACCCTTTCCATACCAAGATGCAATGTGGTGCACTTTGCACACCACCACATAGTATGGGAATTCTGCTTAGCTTTGGTGGAGTCATAAATAGTACACACTCTTTGCTACACAATTGCCCCCTAGGTCATGTGATTCCATCC
>JBBPNR010000965.1:0-14615 GCA_038091015.1 Boletus vermiculosoides
CTGTACACACGATCAGCAGCAAATCCTTGACGGTAACAAAGGGGACCTACCAAGTGGCACCGCTGCCAACACCGACGACGGTGATGGGGTCGCAAGTGAGGCCGATCGGGACGACGACGCTCCCAGCGGCAATACTCAACAAGCTCAACAAGGTAGAAACCTCGGGGGTGATGGTGGACGTGGTGCTGTCACAGCACTGGACAGGTCCAGTTGTGCACTGGCTGGCAGGCGTAGTGGCAGCAGTGGCAGCAGCGAGAGCGAGAAGGGTAGTAGAGACAATGGCTTTGGAGAACATGGCAAGTGAGGAGAACTGTGTCTGACTAGATCAAGTCGAGTGATGGTCAAAGTAGATTGAGGAGAGCGATTTTATACGTTTTTCGGTGTGAATCACACTCCCTCCCGTTTTCTCCGTCGAAAACATCTAGGGGAGGAGAAGCGTTTGCAAAAATGGAAATGAGAAATAGGCGGCGGTACGGATATTGTGACGGAGGGAAAGACAGGTACCCGATCAACGATGGATGATTGCATTGTCCGTGGACAACCTGTGGGAGCCCGTTTGTCGGAAACACATGGTCCCGCACCGGAACTGAAGATTTTACCTCCTTCTCTGAGTTTGTGCAAGTGTGGCATCTCAGTTCAAGTTTGACATAAGTGACAAACTGGTGAGATACTCTGTCCTCTCAAAGTCCGAGTGGTCTTCGTCGCAAGGGTCATACTTCCAGGACAGACAGACGAGTGAGCAAAGTATTGAATCCCTTGTGGCGGACTCTTCCAGACGGAAGCCATTCAGTCTTACTATATAGCAAAGGTTCTTGTTCAGTGACTTGAGACGTGATTTGACGCCGAAAGGATATAAATACCAATGATGGGGTGAGGGATGTCCCAACACCGTTCCCAACAAATCTTCAGCTTTGATTGCCAAGCTGACTGGTTTATTGTACACACACATCAGGTTCAGAAGTTAGAGGTCACAGCACGTCGTTTCCGTTAAGTCCTGGCCGCGGAGATAGAGTCTAAGGGTCTTGTAGAGATGATGCATATCTATGTTACTTGCCTGAAGAGATTGACATTTGCTTAATATGGTCAAGGAACAAGACGATAGCTTATCCCAGAGTGCTGCTCCAAATCCGAATTGTGCTTTATTGTTGTCGGACCTACGACGCCTCTGATGGACAAGGACGAATAGCTTGAAATGAGAGCACATCGATAGATAGTGCGAAGGTAAGCCTAGAATGACTGAACTCGCGAGGTTTTATTAAGTATGCATACTTCCACCCTGTTCGGCTCGGCTCGTGGAGTGAGGAGGTTTGACAGTTGAGCGAAATACTAGCTGGAGCCTGAACGAGGGAACACACAGTGTGGCAGACGGACCTCGGCAAAGGCATGAGACATCGTGTTACTCTGGTACCTTATGCCGGCACAACATGCTGCATCCAGCAGAACTTAAGGGGGTTCGACGGCGACTAGAATGCACAGGTATGCACAGGTATGCATGGAAGGGCCGCAAATCGCAAGTGCATTACGGTCGTGCTTATCACGGCCTGTTATGGCCTACTACTCACCGACCTGTACCCCTGATATAGCAAACTTTGGGACTTCTAATTCACTGGGCACCTCAATTGGCCGTCGCTTCTTTTCCCCCCTCTGAAGAACAACTCACATTGAATTGGTAGAAACTAACATACCATCTGAACCTTCAATATAATCAGCAGTCTGGAGTCCTGGACAGTGATGCGGTACGATATCCTTGCTCCACTCATTCTCCCAGACATTATATTGAATAGCTAGGACCTGGCGTGGCATTCCCACAGTGGCTCGTTTGCTGTGTCTATCCACCGTGAGCGACTGATCCTCGACACAGGACCATCAGACAACTAGGGTCGCTATTCGGACCAAAACGTACCGGGTCGCGTCAGCAACTTGACTCATCTCGGCACCATCCTTGGCAAGAAATTCACAGCGCTCAACAACCAGACACTCGTCGAGTGGCGTGACGAAGGTGGTGTGCTCGTTGTGGCCGACATCGAGCTAGTTAGTGGTTAAACGATCCCGAGCGAACATGTTTAGCGTGGGGCAGAGATAGACTTTGAGATCCTCGAGGCAGACAGAGGACCGAGTCGCTGACTTTGAAGCGGGTGCAATGCCACAGTAGCCTTGCCGGCGCGGGGTCGAGTCTTCATTATTCAAAGTTGGCTCTTTCATCTCTACCTTCACCATGGCCACTCGGGACATGCACGAGCCCATGGTCGGTTCAAAACGTGCCCACTCTCCACGCGCAGCACCCGCAAAGCGAGCAAAAGCCGCCCAAGCGTGTCTATCATGCCGGAAGCACAAGACACGGTGCGAAATGCTTGATGGCGACAACTCTGGTGCTCAATGCCACCGCTGCAAAGTACTCAGTCTCTCCTGTTCCTTCGAGGATGCCTCCGGACCACCTCCTGCGCCTTCTTCTGCGCGTGGTCAACAGCCCGAGATCCCAGCTCAACCCAATATCGATCGGAGATCCTCCGTTCCGCTCTCCAAGAAGCCACATGATGTTACGATGGATGACACGAGAAGACATCCCAAAGTTTGGGGGGATACATCCTCGGACACTTTACCTCCGTTTAGAGCGCCACCGCGCGATGTGGAGGAGGTCGAGTTGCTGCACCCGGAGCGTCTCTTACCTGAGAAACACTCCCCATGGGGTTTCTTGAAGCTTCCTGGCGGTTTCGAAAGCACCATGGTTCCTATGCTTGCCATACAAGCGCTGACGCGCAGCGGAACAAACTCCGCAGAAACTTCTCGAACCAAGATCGATCAGACAGTCTTCCACGTACTGGGTCGTGAGCAGGTCAAATACTTAGTTGACATGTGTGTATCAGCCATTCTCTGTGTTCAGTATCTTTTGATTAGACGCGTTTAAAACAGATTCGAGGAACGGTACAGCCCTTGGCTAAACTTACAACCCAGCAACCGCAGTGATGGTCCCTTACTGCGCCTCGCTCAATGTTGCGTAGCCTCTCGGCATCTAGAACCTTCAATACGCTCTATCGTCACTCCGCAGCTCTACCGCTTGGCCGACGAAGTTGTCTTTAAGCAATCCTTCAGCCCACTCCCTTCTACAGATGCGATTCATGCCATCCTCATTCTCTCCTTATGGGAGCCCGTCGGCGACACAACGCCAAAAGAGCCTCGCGATGGAAGGCTAGTAGCTGCAACAGCAGTCAGCATGGCCATGAATCTTCGTCTAAGCGAAGCTATGGTATACGCTCGGACGCTTCGTAATCAAAAAAAGCCAAACGAGCCACCAAGTGCAGAACTTGTCGAAGCACTCGATAAAGCACGACTAGTGCGTCCACCAAGATCAGTCTCTGAACATGCATTGACCATGTTATATCCAATTTCAGTGGATTGCCCTTAATACCGTCGAGTCAATGTAAGCGGATGCTATCCTCGTTTACGGTATGAGCCGATTTACTGAGGTTTTGAAGGCTCTGCGTCGGCACTGGCCGGGAGCCCATATCAGATTGTCAAAGTCTGATATACGATGCCCTCGACACGACCTCGTACTCTACCATTAGCACAACTCGAGACTTAAGATTATCTTTTTTCTGCCAACTTTTCACCCTTACACAACAGGGACTTTCGATACGACTACGGTCGGTCGACGAGCTTGGCGTCTTCTATAAAGAAGTACTCGATTTCCTCGTTCACATGGACGTTCTCGAACGTCTCATCTCCCCACTTCCAGGTATGCTTTTAGTTTGTTCTCTTTTGTCACAATCCCCTAGTTCCCAGACTTTAAATGAACAAATAGTCCTGACCCTGACACCCAGTCCTAGCAGAACACGAAGTCTTCTATTTCCAGATGCTTCATATCTACTACCAGTCATGTCGACTCCTCGTCCTCGTACACGCACTCATGGAAACCAAGCTCGTCCTCACTAAATTCGACAGCCAAAACCCTTGGTTTCTCGTAGCCGAGCACAACGGTGTCAACCTTGCACAAAGTTGGGGACACCATGCCTTGGTACTCAGCGAAGCAATACTGATCGCCACAATCTCGCGACCCGAGCTCGCATTGATGAGCACCGCTCCCGACAGCCTGTTCAGCATGATTACATTTGCCACTATTTTTGTCATCCTGTCGAAATGGAGCGTGCTCGAGAACGCAGGCCAACAGATGCCAGGGTCTTCGGATTCGATATTGGCGAGGACGATAGAGAGGCTGTCGCTCATCGCCTGTTCGCCTGACCACTTCGCCGCCAAGTGCGCTCGACTAATTGAGGCTGGCGTTCTCTCCTTCAAGAGGAAAGTCGAGGGATTAGCAAGGGAGCCAAAGGAATTTTCAAAGCCGATAGTGCAGCATTTCACGACGAGTACTCGGGGCGAGTTTGGCTCCTCGAATGCGAGTAGGAGTGCGAGCGTGTCGAGTGGCATGGGTACGGGTGGGTATGTAGCTGGGAGCCCGGCTGCGGGCGTCAATACGGGAGGTAGCCTTGCTCCCGGCTCGATGGACCCCCACCAGCACACCTTTCCTAACGTCCTGATGAGCGATCCGAATTACTTTATGGGTTCGGATATTTTTTTCGACAATGACTTTTGGTCGTCGTTCATGTCAAACCCTCCCGATGGGAATGGGATGAACATGATGGGGCGGTGATGGCGCCCAGGCACTTGTTTGTTGTTTCGATTTTTCTTGGTTTTTTCGCTTACCCTATGAACAGTCTTTCGGTGTATATCGTATATAGTCGACCTGCGTATTTAATACCCAAGGAACCACAGTATCTAGAGGATCGAACCTGTTGTGTAATATCGTAGCTTCCAATTCCGATATTTATGATTCTGGTCAGAATCCGTAGAGCTCCTCGAATACAACACAATGATTGCTCCGTACGGTTGTTGGCCATGTAGGGCGGCAAGAGACGCGTCGATAAGAAGAAAAGATGCACAGATGGGCTCAACGTGATGAAGTTCTTGTAACGTTTACATCTACCGGGATATGAGCTCAAACCTCAATCTTTGCTCGAGGGAGGGGTTTGAGAGGACGAGATGAGATGGGCTTCAAGTCGACCGGCGATTCCGGTTGCGACTCTGCATCTGAGTCGTCATCACTGGCAGAAGCAGAGGAGTGATCAGAGTCTTCTTCAGAGCTCGAGCGGGACGACTCGGAATCCGACTCGGACTCAGACGAGGTCGCGTCCGAAGTTGGTTCTGATTCTGATTCGGAAGAAGGGCTCGTTGGGCGTGATCCTGGCTTCACGTGAGGCTTAGCCTCGAAGACGCCTAATCCGAGATTCTGAAAGGGTTCGTGAGTAAGAAAACCCAGATGCAGATCACGACTCGGAGATAAGCGGAAGTGGGTGGAGGAGAGAAAGGGATGGTACACACCATCTCGATGTACCGTTCTTCGTCTTCTGGGACATTTTCAATATCGATTTCTTCGGGTTTCTGCTGAGAGAGCGCTTCGTTCGAGGCGGAGATGGCGGGAAGGAAGGCTTTCACCCGCGCTAGCACTGTGTGTGAGGGAGGTGCTACGGGTTATCGGGGATGGACGAAGGCGGCGAGATGGGTCGTACGTTCAGAGGGAGGTTTGACTGGACCTGGTAAGTGTTCGCGTCCGATATTGAGGAGGGGATTGGGGGACACCGAGCTCGAGGGTGATGTAGTGTTTAGTCGCTCGAGAATTGTGCCTGGTAGAGGGTAATCTTTCTGAGGAACGATTAGATAGACTGGGGAAGAAGTGAACGAACCGATTCGGTTTTGTCGTTGGTCGTCGTCCTCGACGTCGAGGAAGGGAGGGTTGTTGGACATGGCGGTGAAGCTCGGAAGGGGATATGTACCGAATCGGGTAGTAAACCTCAGCTTTACAGCGAACCCTGACCAAGTACCATACCCACTGACACTCGTCGTCGTGTCCGGCAGCGTCGACGCGGGCGACCTCACATCGTCTCTACAGGAACGCGCCAATGCCTACGCCTCCTCGGGTACGCGTCGTGGTCCAGCTTCCATACAACAGACCCGACGAGCCACACCCCAACCCTCCCCATGTACGTCTACCGTATCTAGGCAACCCACTAAACCGAATCCAATAACCGCGTTCAGATAGAATGGAACGCCGAAAAGGCAAACATCCTCTGGGAGGTCATTGCGCTCAGTCGGGCGAGCGATAACGGTGGTACAGACTGTGCGTCCTCCCTTTCACTCCCCGCGCGTCCCTTTCACCGAACACACGTACACAGGGAAAGGCCTTGCTGCCCATCTAGAAGTGCCCTTGCCCTACCTCCTCTATCGCGCACAGGCTCGGTATGAGGAGGACCTTCGTGGGTTGCAAGACATCCGGGGCGTCATCTCGACCCCTGCATCCGTTACAACACCCTTCCCCGTTGCTCCGTCGACTCCCGCTGCCCCTGCATCTCGCTCGGCGGACGCGACACCTACCATTCCTTCTTCTTACCCGCTGTCCATCAAGATCCCCTCTGCCAAACTCGCCGGTGTCGCTTCCCTCAGCACACGGCGGCTCTCTGTAAGCCAAAGGATAGCCGCGCCGCTGGGCGTGAGAGCGCGCCTGAACTCGTTGACGCACAAGTCGCCGTCCAAGCCTCGCGGAGGACCGGGACACCCGACGCATGGCAAGACATCCTCCTCGTCCACCGCCACGCTGCAAGGTGTCAAACGCACCACGGGTCCGCTCTCCGTGCCGCCACGCACGGCTTCCCCATTCTCTGACGAAGCTGAAAGCGAATCGAGCGATGAGGAGGAACTGGCACAGAGAAAGGAGGAGGAGATGGAGAGGCAGGTGGAGGAACAGGAGCACCTGGATAAGAAGCTTGCGCAGCTGCAGAAGATGATGACGAGCGAGAGACTGGGACTTGTGAGATCACCGGTGTCTCCTGACAAGGGCAAGGAACGCGAAGATACGAGACGAGACGAGATCACGCGTGGCCGTCCGCCATTCCCGACTTCCGCCATCGCGGTGCGTGCCAATTCTGGTGGGAATGGCGGAGTTGGGACTACACCAACTTCACCGAGTAAACTCAGGTTCAATGAGCGTATAGGACTGGATGTTCGGCTCGCAGAGTTCACGAGTGCTGCGCGGAATAGCGATCACAGTGCGAGTGTATCGAGTGCATCTTCGCCTCAGGGCTCGATTCCGTCGATTCCGTCACCTTCCATATCTTCTCCCTCACCACCACCGGTGAATCACCACGCTTCCACCCCGCATGACCAAATTCCAAGTCAACACCAAACACAAGCAACGTCCCACCTCCACCCGAACTCTCAACCTACATCACTCGCGGGTTCCCCATTGCAGCGACACCTGTCGCCGACCAAGTCTAGCTCTCCACCTGCGGTGTCCGTGCGGAACGCAAGAGGCCATGCTCATACGCGCCAAGGGTTCGGTGCGCTGGGGGCTGCAGGCGTAAGTGAAGGGGAGAGTAATCAGGGGAGTTCGGCGAGCAGTTTCAGCGATCTGAGTGGTGAGCACTTGAACGTTCCGGCTGTTACAAGGTCGCTAATGCAGGATGATGCTGGTAGACGCGAGCTTGTCGGCCTCTGCCCTGGAGAGCGCGCTCATGTCTAACATGCGCGGGACAGGGTCAAGGTTGTGAGTTAATTGTTCCGTGTTCCTGGCCTCTGGATACCTATTTTGTTCTGTCATAGCTCTGCAATTGCGAGAAGTAAATTGGGCGGGCGAGGAATTCGACAATAGATGACTGTAGGTTTGCTTTATTTCGGAGGGATCTCGTCGACATTTTATATTGTATACTCTAATATCACTTTGTACTGCGCTTCATGGCGCTTGCTTACCGAGATGCTGGCTAAGCTGACGCGTCGTCTACTTCCATTGAATTCTGGATCCTTCGTGGAAAGCTTGCGTGTCCATGGCCACGAAGTATTTAACCTTCGCTGGTCGCGTTCGAGGAGTTGCAGTACCGTGAACACCTTCCCGATCGAGATCATCTTCTCGTCCACGTTGTCGATCCCTCCATCTGATTATCTGCCGTACAGATACGACGTGCAAAAACCGCCACCGTCCACATTCAGACATCGAAGGGTGTGCAGCTCAAAAGATTGTAAACCATGAAGATTACGTTCGTCACCGATGTGGGCGAGAGCTTCTTTGTGGAGATTGACCCGGATATGAAGCTCCAGGACGTGAAGGCACTTCTCGAGGCCGAGGTGAGTTACTGGTCATATCCCGTGAACGCTGCCTCATCCGATGTACGGACTCGGCACGCAGTCTGGCGTACCTATACCCGAGCAAGTCATCTCACTAGAAGGACGCGAGCTTAGCCAGTCATCGGCGACGATGAAGGACCTCGATGTATCTGATAACGCCATGCTGCTGCTCAGGCGAAGAGTTGTGGGTTCTGGTGGGAGGTGGGTCGTGTCCTGTTCCCATATGGTGGTGACTTACTTCTCCTGTCCTTTCGCGATCGCGTGCCCTTGGTGGTCGGTTTGATGCCTTCGTAGAGAAGTGCCACAGGATGCGGAGATGATGCGGTTACAGATATTGGGCAATCCTGACCTGTTACGCCAACTTCAACAAGTCCGTTCATTCTATCCCTTTCCTTCACCTCGAGTTAACCTACTTTACAACAGACACAACCCGAGTTGGCTGATGCGGCAGAACATTCCCCCCCTCGATTCGCCGCGCTAATGAGGCAACTACACGAACGGCAACGTGAGGCCGAACTAGCGCGACAACGCGAGATTGAGGCTCTCAACGCCGACCCATACGACGTTGAGGCACAAAGGAGGATAGAAGAGGCTATAAGACAAGAGGCTATCATGGAGAACTTGGAGCATGCACTCGAGTACAGCCCAGAGGCGTTCGGGAGGGTAGCTATGCTTTAGTGAGTCGGTTCCACATTTCCCCGTGCAGGAAAGAGGTGTAGGGGCATCGAGGGATTGCTAATGTGAGGGCATTATCAGTGTTCCGGTTGAGGTTAACTCGCATCCTGTGAAGGCGTTTGTGGACAGTGGTGCACAAAGCACGATAAGTGAGTTGATCGAGGCACTTGGTCGTTTCTTTCTTGGACTCACACCACTTTACTACCAGTGAGCCCAGAATGTGCTGAAGCATGCGGGTACGTCTGCGATTACATATCCCACCCCAACTACGCTCGCTCATCGAAATATGTACATGACACCCAGGATCATGCGCCTCGTAGACAAACGATTCGCTGGTATCGCTCAAGGTGTAGGAACGGCCAAGATTCTTGGAAGGGTACACAGTGCACAACTAAAGCTGGCAGACCTACACTTGCCTTGTTCATTCACCGTCATGGAGGTGAGTTTCATGTTCTCCCCGAAAGTGTACTTGTTCGTCGTAACCACGGCAATACCAATCAGGGCCGGGCCGTCGACCTCATGCTCGGACTCGACATGCTCAAGGCCCATCAAGCTTGTATAGATCTCCAGAAAGGTGTCCTCCGTATTCAAGGACGCGAAGTATCGTTCCTGCCTGAACACGAGCTCCCGGAGAAAGCACGTATACTTGAAGCGGGGGTGGACGCGGACGGATCGCTTCCCTCTCCTCAGCCTGTCGCTACTTCCTCTGATTCTTCGTCGTCGCTCGGAGGAGGTCCGTCTGTAACGCAAAATCCCGGCTCAGGGCCGAGGTTTCCTGGAGGAGGACATACCCTAGGTGGTGCATCGGCTGGGGGAGCAGCGAGTACCGGAGAAAGATATCCCGAAGGCGACGTTCAGGCGCTCGTTAGTCTCGGAGCGTCGAGGGAGCAGGCTATCCAATTGTTAACTGCTAGTGGTGGAAACGTGGATGTCGCTGCGAGTATGCTCTTCGGATGAGGAGGATACCGTCAGACGAAGTACGGGAGTATAAGAAATCGAGTCGATTTCAAAAATGGACGGATAGAGGTTGAATCGAAGGTCAAGCTGGAATAAAGGTAGCATGTGTAGATGTACAGTAGTGATATTTAGAATTACAATCTCATTTGCGGCATTCTGGAAACTGAGTCCAAGAACAAATTAATATTGAGAAAAGAAGAACTTGACTTCGTAAAATGTAGGTGATGAGATGAGGTTGTATACTTTCCGCCTCGGACGAGTCCTGAAATATTCGGTAGCAGATCAGATAGCAGTTATAAACGGGGTACTCCAGCGGGAAGTAAAGCAAGAGAAGGAACAAGGGTAGAAAACTAGGCACCAAGGTGTATATATAAGATACGTTGATCGAATGGTACATTCACCAATTTTTTCATTGTCCTGTTCAACGCGAATGCTGCGCGGGTGTAATCCAGACGACCAGATTCGTCCTTCATATTATCGTAAAACATCGACGTGATCTTGTTCGTCTCGCCATCGTCCACCGCCCACATCGTCCCAATGACAGAACGGAACCCAGCGAACTGCATCGCCGACGCTAGATGAATCACCTTGTCGGGACTCTCTTCGTCCCCAACGGTCGTATGACAGGCAGAGAGGTAAGCGAACTCGGGATTCTCTAAATTGCACTGGATGATCTGTTGGATAGTGAAGCGTCCATCGTAGAGAGCGAACGCAGACTCGAATGGTTGTTTGCGATTGGGGATACCGTGGCACGCAAAGTGCACCCAGTCACTCTTGCCGAGTTCTTTGGTGACCCGGGCGATGGAGGATTCTGGACCCTCGATGCGCGTGAATGTGGCAAGACCATCGACGCGCTGGCCAACGTTGGCCAGTTCAGTGCCGACGGAAGCGAGTTCATTCTCGCCGATGGCTGCCGCTTGACCTATAGCAAGGAAGTGTTTCGCCTCTGTTGCAGAATGCGAGAAATCGTGCCGTCTGGCACGGATGAGGGTGGTGAGGGTGGGGGTATAAGACGAGATGTACAGATTAGCGAGTTTCTGTTGACCCTTCCTGAACGGATCGGCGGCGTGCAGGGGAAGAAGAGAGAACTCGGCGGTGGGGCACCACCAGATGCGTGAACGAAGTGGATGTGTCGTGAGGAGGAAATCGACTATGGGGGAAACGACGTCGTCCCAGAGTTTCCGCAGGCTGACGCAGAGATCTTTCGTCACGTCCATTGATTTTGCGCGCACAGTCAAGGTACGGAGCTTCGATGACAGTTCTCGAACATCTTCCTTTGTGATTGATAATGGAATGTGAATGGGATCCTGATCAACCAAGACAACGAGTGCATCACAGCCATACTCGCTCGCATTCACAATGATGACAGGGCCCTCGTAGGCCGCCTGTTGGAGATCGGAGAAGAACGAGGGAAGAAGGAAACGTGAGAACCCGGGTAACTCGCGAATACCGGTCACGACTCTCTGTAATTCAATGTTGAGACGGTATACTCGATCATGCTGATCTGCGCCAGGTGAATTCAGGACATTGCGAATGTGCAAAGTCAGCTGCGTGAACTCGTCTGCTAACATCTTTCCTGCCGAGCCGGATGCAATAACATCGTCAAGCGGGGAACGGAGGCGAGTGAGCTGGCTCCAAAAGACACCCCGACCTTGTTCTAGAAGCTCGACTGCTTTTGTAGGAGAGTGGTTGCGAAGATAAGCCGAGAACGCCTCCGTTGCAAGCGATGACGTGAGGCTCTTGAAGACGGAAAGATGTCGAGGTAAGGGTGGCAGAGTGGCCAAATGATGTATAAGTAATCGAAGAGACGTCTCATATGCTAGAAGTGTCGTGGGATGCTGGAACTCTTCAGCTACGCGGATCCATGCTCTTGCAGCAAACAGATCGGTGGAAGATACCATTTGTGGCATATGTTCCAGCTTAGCGTAGAGACTGAATAACTCCTCCTTGTCATCTAACCGACTCCGTTGTATGAACCGAGTATAGAGGTAGTCTGCAAGGTCCTTCAATGACTGTGATCGATCTGGGTGCCCCAGCGGACAAAGTGCGAGTGCGTCGCCGCCGAGGACAATGGCCTCATTGATGTCCTCTATTTTCCCGAGCTGCTGGTACCGAGTGGAGAGGGCAGCTGCAAGGTTGTTCAAGGACTCTGATCTACCTGGGTGCCCCAGTGGGTGAATGTCCAGTGCATCTCGGCCAAGGACAATGGCCTCGTTGAGGCCTCCATTTCCCGGAGCTGCTGGTACCGAGTGGAGAGATAAAGTGCGAGGTTGGTCAAGGACATTGATCGACCTGGGTGTCCTGGTGGGCGAAGTATCAATGCATCTCGGGTGATGACAATGGCCTCGTTGAGGTCCTCCATTTCCCCGAGCTGCTTATACCGAGTAGAGAGATTAAATGCAAGGTTATTCAAGGACATTGACCGATCTGGGTGCCCCGATGAGCGAAGTGCTAGTGCATCTTGGTTAAGGGCAATGGCCTCGTTGAGGTCCTCCATTGTCCTGAGCTGCTTGTACCGACTGGAGAGACGAACTGCAAGGCTGTTCAAGAGCATTGACCGATCTGGGTGCCCTGGTGGGGAAAGCGCCACTGCATCCTGGTCGAGGACAATGGCCTCGTTGAGGTCCTCCATTCCCCCAAGCTGGTTGTACCGAGCAGAGAGACCAACAGTAAGGTTGTTTAAGGACGTTGACCGACCTGGGTGCCCCGGTGGGCGAAGCATGAGTGCATCTCGACTGAGGACGATGGCCTCGTTGAGGTCCTCCATTGCCCCAAGTCGCTTGTACCGAGTGGATAAACGACCTGCGAGGTTGTTCAAGGACGTTGACCGATCTGGGTCCCCCACTGGGTGAAGTTCCAGTGCATCTCGGCCAAGGACAATGGCCTCGTTGAGGTCCTCCATTTCTCCGAGCTGGTTGTACCGAGTGGAGAGACAAACTGCGAGGTTGTTCAAAAACCCTGCCCGATCCGGGTGCCCTGATGGACGAAGTGCCAGTGCATCTCGGGTGAGGACAATGGCCTCGTTGAGATCCTCCATTGTCCCCAGCTGCTTGTACCGAGTGGAGAGACGAAGCGCGAGGTTGTTCAAGAACATTGACCGATCTGTGTACCTCAGTGGGCGAAGTGCCAGCGCATCTCGGTCAAGGACGATAGCCTCGTTGAGGTCTTCCATTACCCCGAGCTGGTTGTACCGACGGGAGAGATAAACTGCGAGATTTGTCAAGGACGTTGACAGATCTGGGTGCTCCGGTAGATGAAGTGCCAGTGCATCTCGACCAAGGACAATGGCCTCGTTGAGGTCCTCCATTGCCCCGAGCTGGTTGTACCGGCAGGAGAGATAAACTGCAAGGTTGGTCAAGGACGTGGACCGATCTGGGTGCCCCGGCGGGCGAAGTTCCAGTAGTTCTCGGTTGAGGACAATGGCTTCCTCGATGTCCATCATCAACCCTAGCTTGTTGTACCGATCACTGAGATGAATGGAAAGGTAAGTCAAGGAGTCAGATCGCTTGGAGTGACCGGGTGGGCAGAATTCCAGTGCCTTGCGGTCGAGGGCAATCGCCTCGTCGATGTCATTGTTCCCGCCTCCTTGCTTAAACTTCGCAACAAGGGATTCCGCTCGTGAATGCAACTCTTCAGCTGGTAGGCGCATCATTTCACTGTTTTCCGCGCCGACAGAAAGACAAGAACCTTTTGAAGTCGCTGCAACCGACCTGCTAGGACTGGATATGGTGGTTTGGGCAAAGGATAAGATATTGTGTGAGCGGCCACTGGGGACAAAAATGGAATCACAGGTTCGACGACACCCAAGTACCGCAATGGACTCCTTTGTCGGTTGAATGGGTGAATATGGAATCTAACTGTCCAGAGGCCGCCCGCATCCTCGCAATGTATTATTCCTTCACTCTATTCGAAACCTCTTCTCCCTCTCTTCCTCGTCCATCACATTCGGTTGCATCGCACCCTTCACCGGGATGCTATGCTGGGCTCTGATCGGGGGAACTGGAAGGACGAACTGAATATCTCCGGTGATAGTACAGCAATGAAAATCGTTACTGGAGAGATCACCCTGAGGCGGGGGCATACAGGGAATTAGGTATTCGCGAAATACGGATCAGTAGGCTAAAAGTTCATGACCAAGGAAGGAGAAGATATTCAAGTAACTCTGCAGAAGCACCATCTTTCGACAGAACCTCGATATCTTCGAGGTCCATTAAGATCTTGTCGATATATTTGCTAGCTCCCGACAGATGGGCAATCTTGGCGCACGTAGCATGAATGTGGAGGCAGAGTGGTGATAGAAGGGGGTAGTTGACGGTATTTGGAGTTGTGAATTTCACAGGTTACTCGAACTTGTGGATGAATAGTGCATCTATCGCCCCAAACCTGTACTTATGTTGTTCATCCTGAAATTTTTAGTCCCAACGCCCTACAGCCTGAATAACAAAATACTCACCGTGGGCTCAAACCAGATATATAATCAGTCGAAATGATGGTGTATACCGGGATCCAATGTTAAGATATTATCTAGGCGATGGATATTCTCGCCATTCGGGTTGTCGGGAATATTTTTGTAGCCAAACAGCTTGATGACTCCCCATACCAACGCAGCGCAATCACGCTGCACGAATAACATTAATGGCGTCAAATAATAGCAAAAGAGAGGATAAAAATATACCTTGGTACTGCCCTCATCACCCAGATTCAAATTGGTAGAGGAATCGAATACGTGAGCACACTGAGTCGGAACAGTCGATCCTCCAGCGGCCCTGACCTCTTGCTTAAGGTTCGGATTGCGTATTACCGTAGAAGTGTCATAG
>JBBPNR010000966.1:0-14608 GCA_038091015.1 Boletus vermiculosoides
CTGAAGCCTGGGTGTTGCTTTGCGCATCTCCAATGACCGTGGTGCCCCTACAGGGCCCCATTATTATTCCAGTCCAAACCGCACTATGTGGTACTTACTGTGTGTCACAATCTACCAATAGTTGTCTGCTCCCTCACAGCATCCCCAGATAGGATGTCCCCCCTTTCAGCAAGTGTGCATAGTGCAGTGGTGAGGTTAATGTAGACACATGCACTGAAGGCGTTCATGGTCATGCATTTCACGTCAAAGTAGTATCCCTAGTTGAGTTGGGTGAGGATGTAAAGATAGCCTAGATTGGTGAATAAGGCAAACTTGAACTGGGACCTGACCATTCAGAACTTTGTGTGTCCTTCCGGATCTGTGTTTACCAAGACCACTGGTGTCCATAATAGTGGCATCGCCAACATAATTGACATCCACATTTTTTTAGAATGTGGACACAGGACTTGGATCAACATTTAGGAAATGGATGCACCACATTCCCAGGTACTAGTCCACTGGCAGGGAAGAGCAGACAGGTAAAAAAAATCCCTGTCGAGCACAGCAACACCCAACTGCATCTGCAAGATCGCCATGTGCAATCATGTCCAGATATCGTGCACCATGGCCATTCATGCTCATGATGGACGTCGTGTACCACCCCTGATAGTCAAGTGACTGGATGTAAGCATCCAATCACTCAGGGTACCGGTCCAGGGGTGCATTGTCAGAGTGCCAGGATACCGGGATGTCCTCGGGGGATGGACATAAGCATGTGGGAGGAGAGAATAAACAACTCACCCACGGTCCACCTGTCATTCGGCATGCCACATTGTCGATCACTACAAGGTCCCAATCTTGTAGGTGGCTGTTGTCATAGACTCGAATGAAGCAAAAAGTAGCTGTTGTTATGGTTAAGGAGGAGACCCCTTATCAATTTCCTTCTACGTCTCCTCCTCCTCATCCACCGACTCCAATCCCCTCGTCGGTTACCCCACCTCTCCATCTTGACCATCCCGGTGCCACTCTGTTCTCCTCCCTGTTCTCCAACCTCTGGGATTATAACATCCCAACCTCCACATGGGCTGATCTCTTAGACGAGTCCCTCTTCGAGGGATGAGCCATCGGGACGGACATCTCCCTCATCGCCTCCGGATACATCCCTCCTCACTGCCTTCGGCAGTCCCCTTTCTCTCTCTGACTCTCTCAGACTCATCGCCTTCGGCGATCCCCATTTTCCCCTCTTGACTCATACTTACTTATTATGACTTGTCCAGACACTGCCTCCTCCATAGCCTCTCTTGCGGCTATGCATTCTCCATTTATATCCTGTCCGTTTACCTCATGTGCCTCGTGACACGACGCGTCTCTTACCATATATATACTTTGGACTCCAATACCTGCCCTAGAGTCCTCACTATATATATTAGGGCGCCGCCTGTATGCCTCTCTTTCCTTAACCTTAATCTACACTATTTCATGTGGACTTCTGTTCCTCGAGATCCCCTCCCTTGTGCCTCGCCTCACCTCTGCCTCATCCTCCCCTCTTCCAACTCTGGGCCAGTCCCAGTACTGCTAGCATAGCTAGGCCGTTCACACTTAACCTCTATACAAGGGCGACCAAGTGTAGGAACGAGGTCTCGACTTAACTCCATCTAGGAGAAGCCAAGTTGACGCTACATGAACGTGTACCATTGTTATGGGTCGTAACAGCTGTCGCAATTTGATCACCATGGCGAGTATTTTTGCTGCTCTCACCCAATTTTGATGGCGGAGTAGACAGTCTGGTCCTTCCAGAGGTTGGCCAATATCACAACGAGTCAGGCCAAAGTCAAGCAAAGTCAACTCCGTTGACGTAATCGCCCCAAGTGTTTTTTGTATGTTTTTGTGTCCCAGACAAGCACCTCGCCATTCCAATTGCCATCCTTCGACACAGTGGGATACCAGACACTCTCTGCCATTGTCATTGTTGCCTCTTATTTGCTGTCTTTCACCCCCCCCGAGTCCGCTGCTCATTAGATGCTCGCCATTCCCTGAGAATGTCACTACCCATATTGCAGTATCACTGTCGATTTCAATGAGCAGGGAACTGTCTTGCCATGGTCAGCATCAAAGCAGCTCCATTTTATCAGTACATACCAGCCATGTAGAGAACGAACAAGCTGTGGTTCGTGTATGCTTTTTTCACATTGTCCCTTCCTTGATATAGACCTGCACACAAAGGCGCTGTCACCTTTTTGCCTGCGCGCTTGCTTGCATCCTAGTTGAGTTTCCAAGGCACCGCATGATGAAACAATGGATGCAGACACCATTCGGACAAGCCATACTTCATCATACTTGTCGAAAAAATAACACTTATCCCATGCAATATCAGGGGCGGTCACCACATGCTTCTGCATCCAGGCAGGCGAGATAGTAATATCCACGTACCAGCTTCACAGGATCCTTGATACCTTTCATGGTCACCGAGCTATTCATTGCTGTATGTCGCCTCTGACTTTCCTTCTTGGCATCCACTGTACATGCATCCCCTTCAATCACCTCGTCTGGTTTGGCATTTACATCAACACCTGGGAAGATGCGACGTTCGGGCTTTGGGGATAGCTTTGACCTCGGTTGGGAAGTTGCCTTGGTCTTGAACACCATCCGCCATCGCACATCCGCTGATGCTGGTGGCTTTTTCAATCCCAGAGTGGGCGGTCCAGGGAGGAGTTGAGGTGAGGCAGAGGATTAATGATGACCTAGCTGATTTGAGGACTTGAATTGATCACACAGTATGTCTCCTGACATTCCAAATTGTACATATGTCTGCTCTACCTGTTGTTGTTACTAGCAATGTCGCAGAATTGTAAACAAACATTTATACCGTCCATTCACTTGGAACCATTGTCCGATGAAATGTCTACCTCAGAGTTATCAGGGATAAACAGCCTGCAGGGATCAACATATGTTAGGATTTCGTAGCACCTATGATCTCGTGTGCCAAGGCGAGCGTGTTTGCACACATACATAGGCATATGTTACAATCAGACAACCATTCAGTGTGCACCCACTTGAGTGTGTCCATGATCCTATTAGCTGCAAAGAAAGAAAGAAAAAGAACACGAACGAAAGTCAGGGGGGTGGGGAAAAAACCATGCACACTCACCCTCCTCCCAGACATTAGATGGGAATATCTTGTACAGTCAAGGCCCTCCCTAGCCTTGGCGGTCACCAGGGATGCAAGAATGCATTTGCCAGGCTCCCGAAGACCTTCCATACCCTGATCAGGCCCTCCTTGAGTGAGACATCCACCAGTTGTCGGCCATTGGGTGAAAACGTAAATGAGGTCTAGTGGGTGGTGTGAACCAACGTAGAGCTGCGCCATGGATTCATGGCCATCCATGATGAAGGCATAATGAGACGCTGGGTTGGGGTCTGAAAACCAATCGTGCGGAAGCTGTCTGGGGGGGGATAATCAGGGTCGGTTTGTAGGTGGATAGAAAGGGGGGGGAGGTCGTGTGGTTTGACGTGTCTGACAATTTCAGTCGCAGAGTCCAGCATGGGAGCTCAGTCCAATGTTGAATTGGGATCGAGGAATTTAACCCCCTCCCCCATTGATCTTGGTACATTCGGGTCCTCAAGTATTGGCAAGTCTCCATATGTAGTCAGGTACACATATCATGCACTATGGCTGTTTGTGCTCATGACAGGCATTGCACGGTGCACCCAATTGACTTGGGGGACTCTGCATTGACATTCAGTTGCTTGGGGTACTGGTGTAGGAGTGTATTGTCAGAGAGCTTCACCGATGGTATGCTTCGTCTGCTCTATATGTGCAAATGACCGAACCATGGCTGCGAAAACATGTACAAAGTGGTTGATCTCACCCATGTGCATGAAATGAGCAGGCAAAGAAGGAAATGTGCCTGTTGTGCATGATGTCCAGTGGGGATCACATCTGATGGTGAGGTGGGAAGCGTGGTGGGTTTGGGTACAGTATCCAGTTGCTGGTCACCATCCTATCAACACATGCCCAACTTTAGCGAACCTACTTGTGATTCAACACCAATTGCACCACATACTCCCGCCCTGCCACCGGCTTACTACAGCAGGGTCAATTTGGAGATGTCAAGAAAGACACTGGGTTTAGAGTCAATGCACCAAGTGAGAAGAGACAAGCAGACAATGCACCTTGTTGAAAGGAGACTGCATTTCTCAGTAGCCCTGTAGCCGCAAACAAAGAGTCCGAGTCCAGACTACTTCGAGTAAGGTGTGTACAAAGAACGAGGATCAAAAGGTGTGGTCGTGATTAGGATAGAAACACTTGAGCAATGCACAGATAGAAGGACATTTTCGAGGTAGGCTCACCGGGTAGTGGGATTCCAACAGGATATTGTACTGTGCAGAACATTCTTGCCACAGCAGTGACGAGAAAACCCAGGGATTGGTCTGAGCATCAAATAATCATGCTGTAGCATGGTCCAACAATGATAGTCTGCTCTGTCACACTCACCTGAGAGCTGTTGCATTCAGGAGCTGAGAAGTTGAAAGCGTCAATGGCACGAGCACAGCAGACAACATGAAAAAAGAGACAAACGAATTTCACAGCAAGTCAAAATCAGATAATCATGGTCTCTACAAATGTTCGTGTCATGCACTGACCAATTGCTATTAGAGTCTGGCTGCCAGCAGGTAATGTTGAGAGGAACTGGCAATTCTGGAAAGTGTTTGTTTGATCATTTCAAGGCCATTGCCAAACAACCATCTGCCTAATACACTCAGTCATTTACTGCGACTAACCCCACCTCGGTCAATGATCAGTGAAAGTCGACCAACAGACATGTTTAGAAGATCAATCTAAAAGGGTACGGTCACTTATTATTGGTGATATCAACAACAGCGAACTCGTAAAGAAGGTTACAAGAGAATTTGAGAAATCAACGCGATGAAACGCAGTCCCAAGAGCTACGGAAACACTGCCAGCTTGCCTTCCAACATGTGACAGATGTATGGTCCCCAATGTCCATCAAAGAAAAGATCAGAAAGCTAAAATGAATGGAGGACAAGCAAATAATGGCCAATGTGTGACCGAAGGCAGCCGTTATAGCATGTCCACCACCTGTACGTTGCGTATCAGCTGTCCCAGCGGGGTGTTCTCCTGCACCTTGACAGTGATCATACTCTTCGCAGCCACCCTCCTGTACTCTGCCACATTTTGGCGTGTCTGCACAAACAACAGCACACCAAATGGCTGTCTCAGCCGAGCAATGAGTTGAAGTGCTTGCATCTGCCTCTCCGCTGGTGTTGCAGGTGAAGGAGGTAAAAGAGATGTAGCATCTCAAGGTGTGGCGGCCCGCACACCAAATGGCTGACCAATGCGAGCAAAGAAGCATGATGCCTGAGATTGCTGTGCTGCCAATGTGATATTGGCAGGGCCAGAGGGTGATAGTGAATCATCCGGCAAGGAAAATTGATCATTTGTATCCTCCTTGGTAATTGATCATTTGTATCCTCCTTGGTAATTGTCTCCATGATACTTCCAACGGGGTGTTGGTTGAGTAGGAAGTCGATCCGGGGGTGAACAAGAATTAGAGAATCTAATCAAGAAAGATCTTCGGTAGTCCGAATCTCTACGATGCTGAGGCAATCTGCCTGTGCCCGAAACACAGGTCCCAATGCCGATACACGCCCAAGGTGGAAAGCGAGACATGGAAGCTTCATCCGTTGGTCTGAGAACAATGGTACAGGGAGATCATGGAAGTGGCGATACAATTGCATGACCAAGGTGAGATTGAGTGAAGCACGCAATCCAGCCATGATCACATCCATTTGGGCACCTTCAACAGCCAGTGGAATGTGTGTTATTGGCAGCTGGCTGAACACAATGATGTTGGCAGGGAGGCAGCTGTTGAACCTGCCAGATGTCCCTGTCCATGCAAGGATGCTTGTGTCTCCTGAGCTTGTGAGTAGCTGTGCCAAAAGTTTCCCGAGTGCCCAATCCTTTTCACCATATATGATTAGCATGGAGATAGAAAATATCCCAAGTAACAAGTATGCTTCATCCTTGATGTGTTCTGTCCATTGTTGTGAAGCTAGACATAGCTTTTTTCATATGTTGTCTGAGCCCGGTCGGAGTGCCATCAAGGCTTGTGCCGAGACACCAGTTACTTCCTCCATCTCCAAGATGATCTCCAGTGACTCCTTGTGGTTGGGAATATCGAGGTTCAGGTACAGGGTCCAGTTGTCATTGTAGAATCGGACCACCTTTGAGGCGTGATACTCCTGGAGTGTCCAGGCATGAGTGTTCCAAATGTTCCTCATGAGATCACCATGCTGCAATGAAGATTGAATGCCACAGAGGAGGACAATGGTCATAGCAGAACCCTGGTACCACTTGAACATGGTGATCAAGGCTTTTTGGAGCACGGAGGGAACTTCTTTGTTGATACAGCACGTATCACTCCATGCCCAATGTAACCTGGCTTTCTGCACAATCTCGCAAAACATTTTCAGCTTGTCATGGGTGGGAGATTCCTTGAGATCAAACACCGCAATGTGTATGACATCTTTGAACTGGGGTTCATTGTCTTCCCATTTGTGAGAAAACATGGTGTAACGATAGTACTCCACAATGTTGTGGTCGATGCAGGCATGGTCAATTTGAGTTGTCATGGAGGACACCAACTTGTTGAAGACTGGGAGTGATTTGAATGCTGCAGCCTGTTCTGATTTGTCGAGAAGGCAGCCAGATTCAATGGTGGTGTTGATGAGCACAGGTGGCGATTCACAGATGGCATCCTCAACAGCCGTGTGGATCGCTGCTTTTGTCTCTCTCGGATTTACATACTGGCGATGAAGCTCTAGGACAAGGGATCAGTGTACAAGCATGGGACGATTCCGTCATACACACCACTAATGTCTGGATCAGGTGACTGTGACATCTTTGAGAGCATTGTCTTGAATGCATCTATTGCATCTTCATATTTTCCCACCTTGTGCAAAGCTGCATGCTTCCTCTCATAGCTCCAAGGAGATGATGGATCAAGCATGACCACCTAATGATAATGCCATCAACGAAAACAACTTGCATGAGACAAACAGGACATACCTTGTTTGCATTGTTTAACATGTCCTCCCACAGATCCTTGGCTAGGTATGCCTTACTTCGCTTGATAAAGATACCTGGTGATGCGGCCGGATCAAGGGACAGTATGGCTGAATAATGGGAGATGGCATCGTCATGCTGTTCTCCACCCATTGCGGCATCCCCAATGCCCTCTAGTGTCCCTGAGCAACGACATCTGAAGTCTAACATGTGATTGTTACAAACAACACCACCAACTCGGTATGCAAAAGCGCTCACCAAAAACCCATTGTGCTTGTTCATCCTGTGTGTTTGGTTGCTCTGCAAATTCATCCACCATTTGGTGGAAACACTTGGTAGCATCCATTACGCGGTTGATCATTCCAAGGTGCTCACATACGGCACGATAGATCGTGAACCTCAGAACCATGAACTCTGAATCAAGGGTGTCAGGCCCATGAGGGGTGGCAGAAGGAAAGAAGATACTCACACGAACAGTACCAGCCAAAGCATACTTCCAATCACCAGTCGCCAACATTGATTTTGCCCACTCTCTCAAGAGCAGTGCAGGGGTTGTTGAATTGAGGCTTGTATGAAGCAGCATTGTACCATCACTTTTTGGACTGGAGAAGCATTGGTGAGCAAAATCTGTGGAGAAGTTTCGAGTTCACAACAACCAAACCAGGGGAAGATAAACTCACCAGAAACCCACTCAGTAATGGGTCCACTTGTATAGACCTCTTTGTGAAAGGTATTTAACATTTTGAGGAGAGATTCGCCTCCCTCCTTCACGCAACCTGCTGCATACAAGGCTTCACAAAGATGTTGTCGAATCGTGATGTGGAGATCATCAAACTTCCAACCAGATATCTGTCAAAGACAATGACCGTTGTCTACACATCACGAGATAGTTGGACTGAAGCTCACCAATGAGATCACCAGTAGTGGCCGACCATCATAGCGTCACAATTGGATCGGTGTGTGTTCAAAGGATTGTATTGCACCCTTGTAGTTGCCACTTTCCATGTGCGAGTTTCCAATGAGAAGGTACATGTATGCCTGCTGGATATGTCAGTGGTAAGGTCGCCGTCTTTAACATGATGTACCTGCCTGGGCAACATAGTATATCGAGTTGAAGGGAGGTGTAGCAATGAGGTCGTCTAAGCGAGATATTGCATCCTTGTGTTCGCCAGCCATGAATATGACGATGGCCTGACCAGTCTGAGCAGCTAAGGGGCAACCAAGTTTGCCAAGGTGAGATACACACCTTTATGAGAAGGAGAAAGGTAACATGAGTTGAATGGCAGTGCCTGAACGTGATGTCGCATGCCTGATATGTGACATGTCTCTCTCCCTTTCCAGTAAGCACTACGCTCTTTGCAATGTAGCCAACAATGGAGGGCCAGATTTCGATGGACTTGATATGGATTAGTGTCGGTGTGTGGAAAAGCAGGGAAGAGAAAACCTTTTTGGCATCATCAATTGCCGCGTCCTGATTTTTCAAATGAGCTCTGACAAGCGCTCGACTAGCGAATACATGATGATTTGGATGTGGGGAACCAGTGATTGCTTGGGTCAATAATGCATCCGCACTGACAAGCTGATCATTTTTCCATGAGTCAAGTGCAGTGTTGTCGATACGGATTTCTGGTTCCTGGAATGTGGTGGAAGGTAGATTGGCAGTACAGTTGTTCAGATACTCCTTAATCCAACAGTACACAATACTCACCACAATGCAGAATAGATTTCTGACAGTGATTTTCCCATTCTCTCCACCAATTGTGAGAAGCTGGTCGTTTGGAGAGAATGCGAGTGAGTGGATGTCTTGAGCATGTTGGATGAGACCAAGCTGTGTGTGTGTTGATGTGTCGCAAAACGTGATGGTACTGTTGGCAGAGTATACGATGAAATTTTCATGTTGCAGCAGGACAATGCACGAGAGGTCATCAGTATCTGCAGTTGGCCATTCCAAGACTGCTGACCCGTTGGATGCTTCAAGTTGCTTTATTTTACCTTCGGACACAACAAAGAGCTGATCATTTGACCAGAGGAGACCAGTGTTGTGCCACGGGGTTACTTCTACTTTGACATCCACGAGCAAGCAGCCATTGTTGCTGTCGTAGACCCAAATGGAGTCCTTAGTGGCTGTCACGATTCGATCACCTCGTGGCGAGTATTTTGCTGCTGTCACCCAATTCGTGTGGTGAAGTGGATCACCTACTGTTTCGCGAGTTGCAATGTCCCAGATGGTGGCTGTGCGGTTATCCGATGCCATGACAAGTCCAGTTGAGTTGGGCAAGAAATCAACACCATTTATGACATTGTTCTCCTTGTGTCTGAAGACTTGTTTGTACATCTTTGCATCCCAGACAATGAGTTCCCCCCAGTATGTCCCCGCTGCGATCCATCTACCATCCTTTGAGAGAGCGAGAGAGCGGACCCACTCCGCTTCCATTGTTGCCACTTGTTTGCCATCTCCCACTCGCCACACTTGAACATCTTGATCACCACCACTCACGAGATAGTTGCCATTCACTGAGAATATCACTGCCCATGTCTTACTGCCGATGTTAATTTCGGTGGGCAGGAGATACTCTTGTCCATCGGTGAGCATCAACACAGCTCTGTTCTGTCAGTATGCACCGGTCATTGTAGATGTTGTCATCAGTGACACAATGCAACAGAACAATGGAAAGAGGCAATGGACAAGCTGTGGTACGTGTGCCTTCTTCACATTGTATACCTTGATATAGACCAACGCACACATGTTCTATCTATATCAGCAATAATCTGAGGTGCAATGAGGCATGAGTGCATAGTGATGTCTTCAGACGCATGATGCTAAGCAATGCAGGAGCCCTTCTCTCTCAGCCACATCTTTCCCATCCTCATCTGAACTCACTAGCTTGTTTCACCCACCACCCCAGCCTCAAGTTCCCACTCAAGGCACCTTGTTCCTCATCACACCTGGAATCCCAAGTGCTTCAGTCAATCCTGTCAGATCATACCACCGGTAGCGAGGCAAGGCTGCCTACCCTCACAGCTCACTATCTACCCAAGGATCAGACTCTCCATCGGGGGTCGGGGAGCACTTCGCGCCCTTGCCCATTCTCCCCCTTGTCCACTCTTCATCTCCCATGCTCCTGACTACGATCACACATGTATATATGCCATGCCCGAGTATATATGTAATTTCCTTCCCAGAAGCCAATTGAGACTCAGTCCAAAGACTTATTATTTTTGGCGCTTGCTCATGCCCAGACAACTCTTCACTGTGCCATTTGAAAGAAATCGTTCTTTCACGGAAGCATTGCACCATGAAAAACATGCGAACAACTATTTGTACAGTTGACAGCACTTCATCGTAACAATATATCTGCTCGACACATTGGTGCCTCTGTTCACTTTTGTTAGTTTTCTTCCACCTAGGCCACTCCCTCGGCACCCGGGTTGGGGCCATGATCCCGACGAAAGTAGTTTCCACATGGACCCTTGACCCATGGTGGCCATCACAGGAAATGTGCTGTGTTCCGCCAATGGCCACGTGATCCGAATGCCAAGATCATCATGCCAAGTGAATTGGATGCTGTCGCCCAATGGTTACTCATGGGGTGCTATGCTGTACGATCTCTATAATATCAGCAAGATCCCAACAGTCCATTATGCAATGTCAATTATGCCTGGGAGTGCATTATGGGAAGTGATCAAGGAGCTGGGACAGTTGGACGCAACTGGGCCCAAGATTGAGTGGGCAAAGTCGGAGGGCAAGCCAAGGGCAGAGTCTGTTGCACCACGCAACTTCAACATGGTAAACTGACCGAGCTCCCGATCGAGAGGCAAAACAATCCTGAGCCTAGTTTCTGACTGATCGATTCTGGTCTGTTGAGAAAGTTTGAGACAATGGAGGAGATGGAGGCGTTGATAATCCGAATAACAGGATGAGTGCCATGCTTGCGATGCGGTGGGGCAACGTGAGCAGGGCACACGCTCTCACAAGTCACCTTATATTTTCGGTGCTTGCTGACACCCAGATCACCCCAGCCACGTTTGCAAGGCACCGTGTGACGTCCCAATGGATATGGACAACTGTTCTGCATGACCAGCAAGTCTTTACTTGTTCTGTTGTAGACCACACTTAACATTTATCTGCTCAACAAATCCAGGAAAAAGCACCTCTTATCCCACGCAACATCACAGGTGGCCACCACAGGACCTCTGTGTCGAGCTGGGTATAGCAGACATCTACATACTTGTTTCTTTTCACATCCTCAGTACAATTCATGGTCGCCAAGGTACTGGTATTCATGTCGCCTCTCATTCTGCTTGACGGCCCCCACCATGCTCGCACTGCATCCAACGACCCCACCTGGTCCGGCATTCACATCAGCACCCAGAGAGACGTGGTGTTCAGGTTTTTGAGTTGGGATGTTGCCTCAATCTTCAGCATCATTCACTGTCATGTGTCAGCTCCTGCAGTGGGTTTTCAACATGAGCAGAGAAGAGTCCAAGGGAGGGAGAACCATGTCTCATCTGGTTCAAGGGTCCAATTGGCTCCCCTGCATGTTGCCCAATATTCCAGATTGTACAGACATCAATCTTATCTGTTATTACTATCTTTGTCATAGTATCATAAACAAACATTTGTCCTGTCCATTCACTTGAAACCATCGTCCAAAGAACCACCTACCATAGGGCATGGGGAATGAATGACATACGGAGATCAGCACATATGTGGGTTTTTGCAATGAGTATGATTTCATGTGTTGAGGGACAACAAGATTTCGCGCATACGTAGGCATATTTTGTGATTGGACAACCAATTCAAATCGTACCCACTCAAGCATTCCTGTGATTGCTGTGTTGGCTGCAAAGGAGAAAAAAGATGGCCCACAACCATTATTCAAAAATGATTGCAAGGAACAAAGAACTAATCACACACCCTCCTCCCCGATGTTGAACATAAATGTCTTGTATGACCACGGCCCCATCTCACCTTGCCTCAGCAATGGCGCGAGATGCAACAACATGCTCACCAAGCTGCACGACCTTACACACCCTGACCACGTCCTCCCCAAGCAAGACACCATAAGGAGAGAGCGCTCTCATGGTCGTGTGGTGTGTGCCCCCCAAGGATATAGAGCTGTGTGGCTGTGTGATGAAGGCACCTTCTGTGACGCCGACAAGGCATTGGGTTGGTGTGAAAGTCAACTGTGGGGAAGTGGAAATCGGGGCTAGTTCATGGGTGAATTGAAGGAGCAATGAGCAATGTACATTTTGACAATATGTCCAATGATGTTGGTCACCATGATGGGTATGGCATATTGGCTCGACATCAGTTTGTGATTGAGAGATTTAACCATCCCTTCCATCAATCACGATGGATTCAGGTACAGTATCAATGGTAGCTGACCGCCATCCCATCAGCAAAACACAAACCCACCTTGTGAGCCAAAAATGCCACCAACTACATCATGTTCTTCTGCTCTGCCACTGACATCGGATTGCAACATGTCTAACTGTCGACAACGTCACAAACAGCCACATATGTTGCATTGCGATCTACAACACCACCGAACACCCCTGCGGACCAACATTTTATACAAAGATGTACATCTTGCCTATGTTTGTCGTGACCACAAACAACGTGTGCAAGAGTGTTGATGTGGAGTTGCTAAATGTGGAAACCGAGATTGAATTGGAGATGTCGACCAAGGCACTTGTAGAAAGCTATTTTCGAGGAAGGCTCACCAGGTACAGGGATTCCAACAGGAAATACTGCACAGAACATTCCTCCCACGGCAGTTCTGAGAACCTGAGAATCAGTCTGAGCGTCAAGTAATTATATTGTAGTGTGGTTCATGACATGGACACTGCACTGTCACATTAGTTTGCGAGCTCTGTTGCACTCAGGAGCTAACAAGTCAGAGGCGTCAATGGCACAACCATGGCAGATAACGTGAAACAAGAACCAAACAGGTTTCAGAGCAAGTTAGAATAAAACAATAATGTTCTCTGTGAATGTTCATGGAATGTACCGAGGGAGGAGGGGTGAACAGATGACGCACCTTGTCGAAAGGAGACTGCATTTCTCAATAGCCCACAAACAAAGAGTCTGAGTCTGGACTACTTCGAGTAAGGTGTGTAAAAAGAATGAGGATTATAATGTGCAGTCATGATTAGGATAGAAACACTGGAGTGATGCACAGATAGAAGGTCATTTTCGAGGTAGGCTCACCAGGCAGTGGGATTCCAACAGGATATTGTACTGCACAGAACATTCTTGCCACAGCAGTGACTAGAAAACCCAGGGATTGGTCTAAGCATCAAATAATTATGCTGTAGCGTGGTCAATCAATGACAGTCTGCTCTGCTGCACTTGCCTGAGAGCTGTTGCGCTCAGGAGCTGAGAAGTTGAAAGCATCAATGGCATGAGCATGGCAGACAACGTGAAAAAAGAGACAAACAAATTTCACAGCAAGTCAAAATCAGATAATCATGGTCTCTACAAATGTTCGTGTCATGCACTGACCAATTGCTATTAGAGTCTGGCTGCCAGTGGGTAACGTTGAGAGGAACCAATTCTGGCAAGTGTTTGTTTGATTCCAAGGCCATTGCCAAACAACCACCTGTCTAATACACTCAATCATTTACTGCAATGGCAACTAACCCTGTCTCGGTCAGTGATCAGTGCAAGTCAACCAACAGACATATTTAGAAGATCAATCTAGAAGGGTACAGTCACTTATTATTGGCGATATCAACAACAGCAAACTCATAAAGAGGGTCATAAGAAAATTTGAGAAATTGACATGATGAAACGTAGTCCCAAGAGCTACAGAAACACTGCCAGCTTGTCATCCAACATGCGACAGATATATGGTCCCCAACATTCATCAAAGAAAAGGTTGGAAAGTTAAAACAAATGGAGGACAAGCAAATAATGGCCAATGCATGACCGAAGGCAGCCATTATAGCATGTCCACCACCCATACACTGCGTATCAGCTGTTCCAACAGTGTGTCCTCCTGCACCTGGACAGTGATCACACTCTCCGCAGCCACCCTCATGTACTCTGCCACATTTCAGCGCTTCAGTGTGAACAATAGTGCACCGAATGGCTGTCTCAATCGGGCGATCAGTTGAAGTGCTTGCTTCTCCGCCGGTGATATGGGTGACAGGGATAAGAGAGGTGCTGTATCTTGAGCTGCGGTAGGCTGTGGACCAAATGACCAACCAAGGAGAGCAACGAAGCGCGATGCTTGTGTTTCCCTGGTTGCTAATGTGATGTTGGCAAGGCTGGAGGGCGATATCGAATCATCCGGCGAGGAAGATTGGTCATTTGTATCCTCCTCGGTAATTGTCTCTATGATATTTCCAACGGGGTGTCTGTCGAGCAGGAAGTCAATCCAGGGGTGAACAAGAATCAGAGAATCTAACCGAGAAAGATTTTCGGTAGTCCGAATCTCTACAATGCCGAGGCAGTCCGCCTTTGCCCGAAACACAGGTCCCGATGTCGATACACGCCCAAGGTGGAAAGCGAGACATGGAAGTTTCATCCGTCGA
>JBBPNR010000967.1:0-14603 GCA_038091015.1 Boletus vermiculosoides
CAATATAGAACTACACTCACAAAACCGCCACGAGAATCTTGTTCGATTAGCTCATGCTCGGCATAAACTTGGCGCCGACAAGTAAAACAAGACATTTGAGATAGTCGTGTGCTGCACCTGTGTAATTGGTAATCGAAATCTCCTGAAAGGAGTGTCAGTTAGGACAGGAGCAGAAATGTTACGGTGCTTGAATTGTTACGAACACGGTCGATGAGACCGATGACCCCGCCCCTTGGAGTGGGATACCAAAGCAGCGAATCAGCACGAGCGGAGCGGACCACTAGACTTGACACTAAACAACCAGCTGAAGGTCCCAATGAGAAGAGATGCACGCGCCGCCTAGGAGCACGGAAGGTAAGTAAGGTATAACCATCAGAGGGGCATACGCATACCTTGAAATATGATTTTCTACCCCACCATTGTGTGACTCCCAATTCGAGCGAGGTGGAGAGGAGAATGCGACGACCGGCCCAGATGCGGACATGTTCCCTTTGGTTCGTGTCATCTCCTGCCTCTGCCTCTGTTTTCCTGGCGGGTTTCCGTTTTGGTCTACCATCTGCAGTGAGGGGATTGTCGTTGAGATTGAGGGTCATACCGGGGCGCAATATGGGTAGGTCTGATCAAGCATAGGGTGTTTCTGGGTGAGCATGATGAATAATAGTGGGCAGTCCGTCCATTGGTGTACGAGTGGTAAGAACCTATCTCATACCCGTATGTGGTGACTCACCGGTGAGGCTCGGGCCTGTCGAGTACGAACATTCCATGTCGAGCGTCAGCGTTCGGGCGCGAGCGTGAGCTTGCCGATTGTCTGATCAATTGCCACTGGCTGTGATGCTCAACCGTTGAACCAACTCCAAAGTATTAGATCACTTGGAATGCCTGGTCAATGGAAACACCCATGAGCCGGAAAGGGTCTTACAACTCTGACCCCATTTCTACGGCAGTTTTTTCGGCGGCAGCCAAGCGACTTCACAAACTTGATGGAGTTTAATGCAACAAATGTTCTATACACATCGTCACCAAAACATGATGTTAGGAATACCAAGAATTTACCGTTGAAATCACCACGATTCGACCAATGGTCATTTTTGTATTTTTCACAGTACCTGTGCTGTATTTGCCATGACTCTTCCGCGGTTTGTGCCATTTTGCATTGAGAGGTTTGTTTCTTCCCATTCATAAGTGTTAAGCAGTGACTCACTAGTCTGCTGAACTACGTGTTGGTGAATTTTGACTCAAGATCGAATGATGGTTACCGAGCGGGTGAGAAAGGACACCCGTCTCGCCACCGTGTCGACGGATGTGTATTGTCTTTCCCACGATGATCGTATTGCAATACAGTCAACACTCTTATAATACATACCCCCTCAGGGTAGGGCCAGGGGTATGTGTTTTAGACGATGTTGAGCACAACACAAAGCTGATTAAGTGCAGTAGATATGTAAAACTAGTAATCTAGTAAGATAAAAAAAAGCTATTTACAGGCGAAATAGAGTAGATTCCTGCATTGTGTTGCTGACCTCATCACTACCTACCACATTTTATTCCCACGCCACCTCCACATCTCAACAGATATCCTCATCAACTGCCTCAAAGATGGTGTGTCTCCACAACTGGATTGAGGAGCTCTGTAATCCCTTTATCAAATCTGACCATGAAGCCTTGTTAAGCCCTTTTTTAGGACATCAATAGCATTCATCATGCCAAATGTTAATGGTTTGGGTTGTTTGTTGACATTCCACTTCATTGAATATTGTCTGATCTTTCAATTTGATGACCCAGAGGCTGAAGTATGTTATCTGGTGAGTGCTTCTGCACCACTCTCTGCATTGTGTTGTGAACACCAGGACTAGGATCCAGGGGGTTGAAGCTGCCTGATTGTTGAGGTCCAGGTATTGTTGTTTACATGCCAATTATCATGCAGGCAATCTATATCAGTGGGGTGAGCCTCGAAAAACCCTGTTCTGAAACCTTGTTGACAATTGGTCATTAGTTCCTCATTGCATTATTGGTTGAGTTGTACATTCAATAACCAATTGTTTCAACAGTGTTAACATGATATTATACAAGTTCTTCATATGGCAAATCTGGAAATGTAAGCCCACATTTGTCAACATTCATATATATTCTCCACTCTGCTAATCACTGGATCATGAAGTGAGCAAGCAAGCTTTACAGCGGTTTTCAAAAGTTCGTGGAATTTGACCAAATCATTTGGATTTTTGGGCCGTCACATGTCATCATGTGTTCAGGACCCCAAATGTAACTGACAAATCAAATAAACAAACCAACACAATTGGCAGTTTTCATCCTCACTCACTGGCACCATTGTCATCAGGCTTCAAGACGCTCTATGCCCAAACACTGGACACCCCAGAACATGAAGGCTCATATTCCTGTCCTATACCATGATGACGGTTTGTCTGTCAAGGAAATCAGTAGCCAACTAGGCATCAAAAAATCATTGGTCTACTTTGTCCTCAAATTATACCAGCATTTTGGTGTCATCTTGAACATCCACAAATACTCATGCACAGTGGGCCGCCCCCATTCTCTCAGTCAAGCTGACCTTGCTTTTATTACCACCCTTCTGGATCATTGCAGATCACTCTATCTCAATGAACTGCAGGACAAGCTGTGGCTCAAACATGGCATTCACACCACTCTTCCAACCATCCATCGTGCCCTCCAACAGCTTGGCATCAGTCACAAAGTCATCTCCGCCACTGCCTATGAATGAAACAAGATGTCGTGAGTGATCTACATGAATTGCATTGCCAAAGAAGCTCCCGATGTGGGCATGCTTATGTTTGTTGATGAAGCAGCCAGGAATGAGCATGTGCTGTCATGCAGATATGGGCGCTCAGGCAAGGGTGTTCACTGCGTGGTTCAGAGGTGGTTTGTAAGAGGTTTGCAGTACTCAATCATTCCCGTCATTACCCTCAATGGAATCATTGTATATGATATTGTGGATGGTCCTGTCAATGGCGACCGTTTCTACAATTTTATCAAGGAATTTGTGGTAGTTATTCTATTTTTCATTGTGTTGTTAGTTACAATCATTTGGTACAGATGCTGTTCATGAACCCATATCCTGGTCCTCACAGTGTCCTCATTATGGACAACTGTTGCATTCATCACAGTGAGTGGCTCCATCAGTTGATTGAAGATGATCATCGTAAGTGCTGATTGTATATAGAACATTGGTACTGATACTATAGACAGTCTGCAAGCTCATCTACCTCCCACCATACTAAAAGGGTTTACAGAACAAGTAGCACGACGGCTATCAAGGGACAGCATACTCAGTTGTCATGCGGGGGACAACGGACTATGGTATTTACCTATCAAGGGACAGCGTACTAGGTACTAGTTAGCTCATTGTAGATACTGGATGGAATGATACTATGCTCACCTCAGTCATCGTGTGGGAGACAATGGACTGAGGTGACGAACTACTAAAGTCTATCTAATATACCTTGTAAGAGAACAAGGGCACGCTCAGGAGCAGGGCGAGAACAAAGTTGTGTGGCAACGTTGGGTAGACGCGCCACTCATAGGACAAAGATACAAAGGGGAAAAACCTTAATTGTAAAGTAACTATTGTAGCAGTCAAAGTAGCTATGCTAAAATAGGAGAGGAATGAGAATGTAGACGAACCGGCAGATATGATACGTTGTAGCACAAGAAAGCTGCACTCGTGCTTGCTACTCCAACACATACTCGCCCAACTACAATCCCATTGAGCAAGCATTCTCATTGATCAAGGCTTACCTCCGTCAGCATACATCTGAAGATTTGTCTGTGATGTCTATCATTCAGGCTTGTCAGAACATCACCCCTGATAAAGCAGAGGGGTACTTTCGGGCATCTGGGTACATTGTATAGCACATCAGACTATGTTTGTAGCATTTTTGTCCCTCATTAATGTAATGAACATATGCACAATGTTGTATTGGTCACTAGAGCTAGCTACTGTTCATCTTCGTCAACAGCAAAGCCATGCAGGACAGGGAGCCACTGCTTCTGTGAGCCACAAAAATAAAAAAAATCATAGTCCCAGTTCACTGAAGTATCACTGTCATCGGCTTGCATTGGTAGCCCACTGAACGTCATACCCCCTCTGTCATGAAATTTCTTCTTATAGAATACTTTCTTCACCTGCGGCTCATCACTGGCCTGACCATCACTAGTATCCAATGCCACTGTATTGCTTTGTTTTCGCTTCGCCTCAGGTCCATTCCACCACACCGTACTCCCATTCTTCAAGCGAATGACATCACCAGCAGAAATGCCAAGACTAGCAAGTAGTTTGTCATCAACATCTGGAAGGATGTCTGGGCCAATACTGTTGAGTTCCAGCGAGCTCTTGTAAGTTAGTGTTATGGTTAAGGAGGAGACCCCTTATCAATTTCCTTCTTCGTCTCCTCCTCCTCACCCACCAACTCCGATTCCCTCGTCGATTACCCCACCACTCCATCTCGATCATCCCAGCGCCACCCTCTTCACCTCCCTGTTCTCTGACCTCCAGGATTATCACATCCCTACCTCCACGTGGGCCAACCTGTTAGACAAATCCCTCTTTGAGGGATGAGGCTATTCCTCATTGGGACGGACATCTCCACCACTGCCTCCGGATACATCCTCCCTTCATCGCCTCTTGGACTTCTCCATTTATGCACCAACTCTTACTTACTCTTCTTGACTTGCCTGAACACCACCTCCTCTATAGCCTCTCTTGCAGCTATACATTTCCCCTTTATATCCTGATTGTTTATCTCACATGCCTCACGACACAATGCATCCCCTTTCTTTATTTATCCTTTGGACTCCGATACCTGCCCTAGAGTCCTAGGTATATATATTAGAGCGCCGCCTGTACCTCTCTTTCTTCTCAACCTTGATATACACTATTTTATGTACTGTCAAACCGTTCCTCGAGATCCCCTCCCTCATGCCTCACCTCACTGCTTTCTCATCCTCTACTCTTCCAACTCTGGGCCAGTCCCAGTACTGCTAGCTTGTGCTAGGCCATTCACACTTAACTCCATACGGAGGTGACCAAGTGTAGGAACGAGACACAGTTCTTCACGAACGTGTACCTTAACCGGTGCTATCAAGCCTGAACCCCCTGGAGACTACCCGGTGGTAGTCTAGGTACCGAGCAAGACGAGGTCCATATGCCTAGACTCTCTACTCTATCAAGATAGAGACACCTCTTCTGATGAAGAACAACGCATCTCCCCACCCCAACCTAGTCTCCCGTCCTCCACCTTCTCTCCCATCCCTCATACCTTCTCTCCCCAATCCTCTAGAAGGATTAGTTCCCAACCTAGAACTGGAACTTTCGCTCCTCCCCCTCATCGAACCACCCCATCTCCCACTCTATCCAGAGCTTCCTCTAGTGGTCACCACCCCCAGCCTGAGATCCAAGTTGATGTCCCCATCCAACCCCCCATCTCGGAAGCCCCTAAGGAAGATTCCTCCCCCGACGATGATGGACAAACATACAAAAGTTTTGTTAGGAGAACTGACCTCCTCCCAGACCCACCTAACGACCCTGAACCCAGAGACAAAGACAACGATGAAGACAACAACAACATGCCTGGAGTTAAAGCTGCCTTACCAGAGGAGTTCTCTGGAGAATCCACAGATGCAAACCGATGGCTTATGGCTATGGAGGGCTACTTCACCCTCAACAATATGCTTGGAGACCTCGCTAAGGCCTACGTTTTTCTCAATAGAATGCAGAAAGGATGAGGGAAGGCCTTTGCAGAAGCATGGCTTGCCAAAATTAAGGATGGCAAGATCCCACACGGACAAACCCACTTTGGCACGATCAAAGAAGCGTTCACCAACATCTTCACCCCTTATGACACTGCTGCCCAGGCACGAGTGGAACTCTCTTCACTCGTACAGGACACTAGAGACCCCAGAGGATTCGAGAAATACATCTCAAGTTTCTCGCTCCTCTCCGTACGATCCAAGATCACCGATCTCAACACCCTCTTGGAATGGTACTTGCGAGGACTTGACCCACAGATCACCACCCAGCTCACCATGTCTGGAACTCTCCAAACCACTACCTCGATGGAAGATGTCTACAAGAAATCATCAGAAATCAAGGGAAACTACAAGTGGATCCAAAATATCAGGAGGACCGAAACCGGCTTATGGAGGCCATGGTCATACTCACGATCCCAATGCTATGGGTGTTGATAAAATCACCCTCAGTCCTAGCCAGCGTCTCAAGTGTATTCGGGAGCATAGGTGTTTCATTTGCAAGAGGAAAGGCTGTTCTACAAAGAATCATCCAGGGTATCAGAAGAATGACAGTCCGCCTACCGGAGCAAGAACGAGAGCTGTGGAGACCCAACCCCCCATTGGGAGACCATCCTCTACCACCTTGGACCCGCTGGATGAATTCATTAAAGACCTTTCATGTGGGCAAAGTCAGGATGAGATTCTGAGGACACTGAGGTCCTCCTTTGACATGACCCTCGATGAGGAGGGTGTCCCTTTGGAGGGACAGGAAGCTGCTATGTGGGATGATGAACATGTCCATGTCCTCGAAGCCCAAGAGGAACCCACATCCGTATCTCTGGCCAGTAACCACCCCGAAAGGAGAGATATGAGGGCACCTGGTGGTGCAAAGAACTCCCCAGCGCTGGCACATTTTTAGGAGGAAGGACTGAACCAATGTCAGTACCTTCTGTTATGATACCCCTTGTATTTATTTCTGGATCGAGATCGAATTCTATTCGTATTCCCCTCTCGATCTGGAAGCAGGATGGCAAAATCATTGGCTCACGCACACTTTTGGATTCGGGAGCTATGGGCTGCTTCATCAACAGGGAAGCAGTCAGGCAGTTAGGATTGCCTATTGCCAGATTACGCCAGCCTATCAAGGCCTGGAATGCGGATGGTACTGAAAATCAGTCAGGTATCATCAAGTTCAAGACAACGGTCGTCTTGGACTACGGAGGAATAAAGGAACAGCAGGACCTTTATATCCTGAACTGTGGCAAGGATGACACCATCCTCGGAATCCCTTGGTTCTGGTCGATTAACCCAGATGTTCACTGGACGGAAGGGCATGTGACAATCACGCCTTCCAGATATTGAGACACTGCGGGCGCCAACCCTGAGGTCTTGAAACAGCGGTACCTAATGAGGTATCTAGGCATGGATGATGAAGAACGGATAGAGCGAGAACTCGCTGAAGAGTTCAGGAAGTGGACACCTGTCCAACATGCTAGGTTCTTTTGTGCCTTCGGAGATATACCAGAGTTCGTATTGCAATGAACTACACTATCAACGGCGATAGCACAACAACAAGACAAAGCAACCACCACCATTCCCCCAGCCTTCTGAGACTACGAGGATATCTTTAACAAGAAAGACACGAAACTACCTCCCTCTCAGCAGTATGACCATGCCATAGAGTTAAAGGACTCTTTTGTACCATGGCATGCTAAGGCCTACCCGCTCAACCCAGCTGAGCAACAGGCTTGCAAGGAGTTTGTTGAAGAACACCTGAAGAGTGGCAAGATCACACTGTCAAAATCCCCCCAAGCTTCACCTTTCTTCTTTGTCCAGAAGAAAGATGGAAAGCTACGACCTTGCCAAGACTATCGGTATCTAAACCAACATACAATCAAGAATGCCTATCCCCTCCCTCTGATCTCAGATCTCGTAGACAAACTCAAAGGATCTACCATGTTCACCAAGTTCGACGTCAGATGGGGGTATAACAATGTCTTGATCAAACCCGAGAACCGATGTAAGGCAGCCTTCCTAACCCCCCTGGGATTATTCGAACCCACTGTCATGTTCTTCGGAATGTGTAACTCCCCCATGATGTTCCAAGCCTTTATGAATGATATCTTTAGAGACTACATTGCGGAAGAATGGCTTATCATCTATATGGACGACCTCCTCATCCACTCGGCGGATGCGAAGTTGCACGAAGAACGAACCTGGAAGGTTCTCCAATGCTTCCGGGAACACGAAATGTTCCTCAAACTGGAAAAGTGCACCTTTGCTGCACCTGAAGTGGAGTATCTATGAATGATCGTCAGCAAAGATGGAGCAAAGATGGACCCCACCAAGCTGAAAGCAATCGACAAATGGCAAACCCCTGTGGACGTGAAGGATGTACGATCTTTCTTGGGTTTCTGCAATTTCTACCACAGATTTATCCCTTCTTTCTCCGCTATTGCCTGTCCTCTTGTCGATCTCACCTCAAAGTCCCAGCCTTGGCACTGGGATGCTCCACAAGAAACCGCCTTCAGAGCCCTTCAACAGGCCTTCACCTCGAAACCTGTCCTGGCATTCCCCAACCCCTCCAAACCTTTCACTGTGATGACTGACACCTCCCTGATGGCATCTGGTGGTGTCTTGATACAACCCGACCCCAATGGCAACCTGCACCCTTGTGGGTATATCTCCCAAATGTTCGCACTGGCAGAACGGAACTACGACGTTTTTGACCACGAACTGCTCACCATCATACATGCCTTGGAGGAATGGTGGCAATATTTGCTCAGCTCCTCTCACCCTGTGGTGGTACAGACCGACCACAAGAACTTGATGTATTTCAAAGAGCCTCAGAAGCTGTTGCGAAGGCAGGCATGCTGGTTGCTCTTTCTACAGGACTTTGACCTGTCCTATGTTGCCCTCCTGGGAAGCAAGATGGCCCCCACGGACGCCCTGTTCAGGAAGGACACGGTAGATACATCTGGAGACAACATGGCCATCCAGATGTTGCCCAATGATGCTTTCAACCACCAACTGCGGGCCATTGACTTGGTGCTGAGTGAAAAGATTCACTCCTCCTTGGCTACTGACCCACTTGTGCTGGACACCCTCCATTGTATGGAGGAGGAAATCCCCCCCCTTGGCTGCACCACCCCGGCTGACTGGTCCTACATCGAGGGACGTCTGTACTTTAAGAACCACCTCTATGTCCCCGTCGACACACACCATGATATTGTCTCTGCAGCCCACTCCTCTTTCGAAGGGGGGCACGGCGGCCACCTCCGGACTGTTGCACTCCTCTCCCATGACTACTGGTGGCCTGGCCTCTCTTCTTTTGTCTGATGATACATAGCTGGCTGTGCTGTCTGTCAGGCCTACAAAGTACAGACACACCCCACCATCCCCCCGCTCGTCCCCCTCGATTTCACCACCTCCCGTCCCTTCCAGCACCTTTCCGTGGATCTAATCACTGACCTACCTTCAGTCTGGGGCTTTGATTCTGTCATGGTCATGGTCGACCATGGGCTTATGGAGGGGGTAATATTAGTCCCTTGTATGAAAATGGTGGATGCCGCTGGCATAGCCTGTTTATTTTTTGAACATGTGTTCAAATGCTTTGGTCTTCATGACTGACTCCTCTCGGATAGAGGACCCCAATTCACATCGACCTTTGCCAATGAGTTGGCAAACCTCCTGGGATACGACATCTCCCTCTCCACCACATATCACCCCCAAACCAATGGGAAAACCGAAAGATACAACCAAGAACTGGAGACGTACTTGCACATATACTGCAATGGCATCCCACAGAAATGGCTAGACTTCCTCCCATTCACTGAGTTCACCCATAACTCTGCCAAATACTTGGTTACCCACAAGTCACCATTCGCTTTGATGCTCAGATATTCCCCTTGCTCCTACCTGGCAATCAGGAAAACCCTGAACTCTGCCCTGGAATCTCGCCTTTCCGATCTTGATGAAGCGTGGAGAGAAGTGGAGGCTGCACACACCCTTGCCCAACAGAAAATGAAGGAACGACACCTGTCCAGATTTGAACCCTGGAAGGTAGGAGATAGGGTATGGCTCAACAGCCATAACCTAAAACTACAAGTCCCTTCCTGAAAACTATCCCCACAACAAACCAGACCTTTCGAGATCTCCGCCATAATCTCCAAGGTAGCCTATCGGCTGAAACTACTCCCGCAATGGAAGATTCATAATGTCTTCCATGCATCCCTATTATCGTCCTATCAGGAAACTCCCGAACATGGACCCAATTTCACTCGCCCCCTTCTGGACCTCCTTGGGACTGAGGAAGAATATGAAGTAGAAAAGATCATCAACCATCGTGGAACTCCCCAATGGAGGCAATACCTAGTACATTGGCGGGGATACCCAGACTTGGAACGAATGTGGGAACCCGAATCCCACTTAGGGAACGCCAAGGCGATACTCTTGGAGTATAAAGAAAGGGTTGGGCTTTGAAACCCCTCTTTCTTCCAAACCACCACCTATGCCCATGAGCTTCCCTCTCATCCCCTCTATCCCCCTCTCTGTCTGTATTGGTCGCCTACCATCTTCTGCTTGTTGCTGTTACGACCTGTAACAATGGTACACGTTCGTGTGTAGTCGACTTGGCCTCTCCTACTAGGAGTTAAGTCAAGACCTCGTTCCTTCACTTGGACGACTCCTTAGAGGAGTTAAGTGAGAACGGCCTAGCGATAGCTAGCAGTACCTGGACTGGCCAGGAGTTGGAAGAGTGGAGGATGAAACAGCGGTGAGGTGAGGTATGAGGGAGGTGATCTCGAGGAACGGAAGTCCACACGAAATAGTGTAGATTAAGGTTAGAGAGAAAGGAGTATACAGGCGGCGCTCTGATATATATAGTGAGCACTCTAGGGCAGGTATTGGAGTCCGAAGTATATATATGGTAAAAGATGCGTCGCGTCGCAAGGCACGTGAGATAAACGGTTGGGATGAAAGGGGAAATGTACAGCCATGAAGAGAGGCTGTAGAGGAGGCAGTGTCTGTGCGAGTCATAAAGATAAGTAACAAGTCATAAATGAAAGGGAACTGCCGAAGGCAGTGAACGGGAGATGTCCAAAGAAGATGGAAAGGAAACTGCCGAAGGCAGTGAAGGGGAAGTATCCGGAGATGTCCATTGTTGTCTAAGCCTCAAAGAGAGACTCATCCAAGAGGTCGGCCCACGTGGAGGTAGGGATGTCGTAGTCCCTTAGGTCGGAGAAGAGGGAGGAGAATAGGGAGGTGCCAGGATGGTCGAGATGGTGAGGAGGGGTAACCAACGAGGGTATTGGAGTCAGTGGGCGAGGAGGAGGAGACATAGAAGGAAATTGAGTAGGGGTCTCCTCCATAACCATAACAGTTGCCTCCTCTATGTTGGCCTTCTTGAAAGATCTCAAATGTCGGAGGCACTCGAGTCCCTCCCCTTCTTTGCAAGCGATGAAACACTCTGCCACCTCGTCCGCCAATATCGCCTCTATACCACCCTTCGATCCCTTCTCCCCTGGGCCTTCAGGGTCCAGACAAGTTCCACTTCCTTCTTGGGCCCCAGCCTTGCTGATGTCCAAGACTCCCCAGCTCCTATCCTTGCCATCAAGCAGACTGTGCTCGAACTCCGAAATAACACCCTCAATCACCTGCACGTCGCAGGAATCAACCTCTGTATCTCTCTCCTACCCCTTGGAGACCTATCCACTATTCTCAATCCCATCGTCTTTGCTCTCTCCCAAGCTGAACAGGAGAGATACTATAACAACACCCCTGACCCTTCCATCTTTGTCTGCTCTCCCAGATTTGATTATTCCATCCCAACCGACACTCTTGTTGGATCAGGGGAATCCTCCCCTCAATCAAATGATGGAGAATCTCTTCCACGACATAGTGGAACCGTCGTCATTTCTCCCCAAGAGACCCCTTTCCCCTCCCCCTCCATATCCAGAGCCCCTCCCCCCAGACCTGTCTCGACCCCTCAATGTCTCCTCAGACGTGCCCACCATCTCCTTTTCTCAGCAGGCCTTCCATTGCAGCCCCCACGCCAACTTTCCCCCTCATTGGGAAGCCTTACAGTTGTCCACCCTCTCCTCCACATCTACATTCCTAGTGGGACCGGTGATGAGTCGGGAACCACTGGATTGGATCCCAACCAACCAGCTCCAACCATGGACAATCCTCCCCAGCCTGACATGGGCCCCATACCCTGTGTACCCACTCCCCATCCTGATGCCCCCAATGTATCCATGGAACGTTTGGAGCACACCTGGTGCTTCAAATGCAAACAACTTGGGCATCTTTGGAAGGACTGCCCCTGGTACCAGTGCCACTTTTGCTGCATTGTTGCCCCTGGACACATCATATCCCTCTGCCCCAACTGTCATTGCACCAGATGCTACACCCACAACCACCTTTGGCATGCCTGCCCCCACGATATCCCTGACCCCACCTGGGACCTCACTGACTATGAGATTAATGAAGGAGACCGCAGCGGATGAACTAATATCTGAGATGGAACTTCAGATCAACAAAGGGGGTATTGTTATGGTTAAGGAGGAGACCCCTTATCAATTTCCTTCTTCGTCTCCTCCTCCTCACCCACCAACTCCGATTCCCTCATCAATTACCCCACCACTCCATCTCGATCATCCCGGCGCCACTCTCTTCGCCTCCCTGTTCTCCGACCTCCAGGATTATCACATCCCTACCTCCACATGGGCCAACCTGTTAGACAAATCCCTCTTTGAGGGATGAGGCTATTCCTCATTGGGACGGACATCTCCACCACCACCTCCAGATACATCCTCCCTTCATTGCCTCTTGGACTTCTCCATTTATGCACTGACTCTTACTTACTCTTCTTGACTCACCCGGACACCACCTCCCCTATAGCCTCTCTCGCAGCTATACATTTCTTCTTTATATCCTGATTGTTTATCTCACATGCCTCGCAACGCGATGCGTCCCCTTTCCTTATTTATCCTTTGGACTCCGATACCTGCCCTAGAGTCCTAGGTATATATATTAGAGCGCCACCTGTACCTCTCTTTCTTCTCAACCTTGATATACACTATTTTGTGTACTGTCAAACCGTTCCTTGAGATCCCCTCCCTCATGCCTCACCTCACTGCTTTCTCATCCTCTACTCTTCCAACTCTGGGCCAGTCCCAGTACTGCTAGCTTGTGCTAGGCCATTCACACTTAACTCCATATGGAGGTGACCAAGTGTAGGAACAAGACACAGTTCTTCATGAACGTGTACCATTGTTACTGGTCATAACAGTTAGCACGTGACGGACACCTAGGTGAGTCTCAGCATACTCAAGGTAACACATCAAGTGGGATGAAGAAGGAATGAGCTTGGGCATGTGAGCAGTTCTCTGCCGAGTCGGTGTCTGAGGAGTTGGTGTAGATGGGCTTGCCAGAGTCGTAGTATCTGGACCAGCAGCAGAAGGAAACAGCCCTGATTTCATAATGGCTTGAATCAGAAGGATGGATGCTAGGGAGTTGATGTCAACAGCAGGTGTTGGAGATGGTGGTGGTGGCAGTTGCAGTCTCTTTGCATGAATGACCGAGGCTTTATTCGTGGGGTTGAATGAGTCAATGTTGGGTGGGATGTGTACGGTAGCTTGGCCCACCTCAAGTGCGTGAGCCCAATCAAGGATCATTGGCCCTGTTAGAGGTATAGGTCTGAGAGGCCCAACATATGTGAACCTGTTATCATGCTCATTTTTGTACTTTTGCTGAAGCATGATATGCCACTGACCTAAGCGGCTATCCCAGTTGGCTTTCGTAGTATCAGATTTATCCTAGACAATAGTTAGTTTCATATATCATATATTGAATAAAAAATCTACAAACAGCTTTGGGAGATGCTTCCAAGGCTGTGCCCTCAGAGCTAGGATGTGCTCAGGGCAGCTTCTGAATATCCCGCATGTTGACAAGGATTTTGATGGCTGCTGGCTTGCTTTCATTGATTTTCGTCACCATTTCCTTGTAGTCGGCAATGTTATCAATGTCGATCGCATCCACAACACATTGTCTACATTCAGCGTGAGTCCAAGTTGTGTAATAAATGAATAAAAAATACTCTTTTATCTTTGGTAAAGTGTATCTAAACAGGTAATGTTTCTTTGTGGTGACCTCGTAGTCATCCTGGCCATGCTTTTCGAGCATACTCTGCAAAAATTCAGTATAGTTTGAGGACTTGACAGCAAACAAAAGTTCCTTTGTTTTCGTCATCTTCTCTTCCTTTGAGGTAGCTTTACCTCAAAGTATCTTCTTGACCTTGGAATAGACAATCAATGACATGGAGAATACCTGTTCAATTTCTGAGTTCTCCTCAGGTTCTGGCATTGGGGATGGCAATGGCATGGCAATGTGAAAAAAGAAAGCCACTAGTAGTACCGATACATAGCTAAGTTACACTCGGGGTCCTGAACATGTGATGACACGTGACAGCCCAAAAATCCAAACAATTTGGTCAAATTCCACAAACTTTTGAAAACTGCTGTAATATACATCCCTCTCATACATCACCTTCTTGACTCACCATACTGTCACAAATTTGAAGTGATATATCACCAATTGGTCCCAGGCCCTTCTAGTGACAAGCCATATATGTATCATCACTTTCCCCTCCTTCACAATTTTTCTCCTCACTCTTATTAGATGTTGGAATAGGGAATGCCATGATTAGGTATGGATCAACTTGCTGAAAAGCCCATTTCAAATTCATTGACAGACTTTCATAGTTTCATAGTATACTGCTATTGATGAGTTTCTTGTCAAGGTTTCTGTATGTTATGTTGCAAACATCCAGTAACTCAAGT
>JBBPNR010000968.1:0-14588 GCA_038091015.1 Boletus vermiculosoides
CAAGCAAACCGTGACGGGTATCGTGGCCACATCAGCCCATCGCGTATATCAGTGCAAAGTAGAAATCGTCGGTAATTCTATAGTATTGGCCCGGGCGTTCTGTTGTTGATCCCGAATCAGCTTCCGCGCGTTTAGCCTGCCATGATGGAGTCTCGTTCAGTCAGATTCGTCAAAAGTCGAACAACGCGCGTTCACTTACACACTGAGCATGGAGTTCACGTATGCTATGAGGCGTGAGCATGTCAATCTATACAGGAACACGGGTAAACTTACATTTACTCAATATTACGCCTGGGGCGGCCGTCAGGAATTGGGGGAGGGTATTGTCCTGCATATAATACTAGAGACAAATCAGCAATGCATACATGTCCATTGAATCGGTAGACCAACCAGGATTGCCAACGCTAACGAATTGATGCTGCACGGATCAACATGAGGGCGTGTCACATGGGGAGAGCAGAGCCTTACAACGTAAACAAGCCCATCTGCACGAATATGATGAGCAATTTCTTGATGAAATTCTCCCTCCTACAGTAAAACCAATGAGATTTCTACAATTGAATGAAAACGGAGGTCGTACCGAATGCTTGCTGGCCGCAAATAATATATCACGGAAAGAGTAATCATGGCATCGCAGGCCGCGCTCGCGACCGAAGACAATGGCGAATACTGACAAGGCTGATTAATCAACGACGTCGACATTTGAGGCCAGACATATTAGTACGCACCTGCGAGGAATAGAAGATGGCATTGATCGGTGTCCGGATACTATTCAATGAATTATGAACCAAGTGTGAAAGGTATCAATTGTTTTGGAGTACGGACACTTCAACGATGAAGACTGCATTTACTAGGATGAAGGGTGAACAGTAAAAAAAAAGGAAAAGTCACACACTCAGCCCGAATACTATGAAAACATTAGTAAGGCGCCACTCTGCAGCTGAATAGCTGACAACTTTATTGACATACGTAGCTGAAGAGTTGCAGAAGCAAGCTACATGAAATTCAGCTCCAACCATTTCCTACATGAAGATATCGTACCACTGCCAATGTAATTATCATGCTTCGACCGCTGACTTCAAGGCGAAGTGAACATCATGGAAAACCCGAAGAACTGATTGACCGTGAACTTACTGATCCAGACTCTGTGAGCGTAAAACCTGGAGAGAATAGCATGAGATATATGGGAGATATTTCGAAGAATAGGTGTTATACGCTTGGACTAGGAACGTGATACAATACTTGAGATACTGAGCTATCGTTTCTCGATTTCTCGATTGAATCACTCACAACAAGGAAGACGGCCAGCTTCGGGTCACCATCAGCACACGAAAAAGTTGAGCTGGACCGGCTTACAATCATTGCTCTAGGAAGGCACCAAAGGTTATACTTGTGAATGCGCTGTGAGGAGCCGTTGCGATTTACCTTGGAACATAATAAGAACATCTCGGAGAGGTGTCTGCATGACAGCTGACCAACAACTGGTAGAAAGTGGCTTGCATAGCGAAGAAGTGCGCTGTGTCGAGCACGCTAACGTTGGAAAGAAACAAGTGGGATGACAATGGAGCGGGACCAATACGGGATCTGCGACTCACGCGACAGTGTACACCTGGACGAGGTCAAATCGTCATGTCCTCGGACCCATATAATTGTTCCACCTACTAGAAGTTTCATGGTGACTTTGTCACACCGAAACACCCGCAAATAAAATGTGAACTGGCAAATTTCGACACCGTACAGGCTAGCATAGAATGATTAGCTCGACAGTCAATGGGCCCAAGGCTGGCTGCAGCAACATACAACGTTGCGACAACAAGACCTGTCACACATCAGCTACGACTTCCACCTGTACTTGAATAATAGCCCAATGCGTACCTATATACCCTGGGCCCAACAATATTGTGGCCGGATAACTTGAGACATTCATCGCTGGGGAAGGTCTGACAGCGATAATAGCAGAGCAAGAAAATGCACAATTTCCTGGAAGGCCTCAAGCTGACCTCGAGGTATTTTAAATCAACTGGCGGTCCCGAACACGAGCGGATCCCTGAGGCAACATGGTACTAGGCACAGCTGCAATGGGAACTCCGTGTTGTGTTTGAATGGAACAACGAAAAATATACATCATTTTTGTCATGGCACACACTAGTGACACGGCATATTACGGCCGCAAAGGATGTATTCACTCGCAAGTGCTTGCGAATTACCTTGTTTACAAAGTCACGTAGAATTGTGGCTGTGTGGTCGCGGCTTTTTCCCCGTGCGAGTTTCTTGCTGCATTCGGGTGCACTTGTGACGGTTTCTACCAACGAAGTTCCGTCGTAGATCTAGTGTTTGATCTGATCGTGAATTCAAATTTATGTACAAGGTTTGATCCTACCCAAAATTTACGACTACATATAATATTTGTCTAGGATCACTCTGGCGTGTGATGTGCCATCCTCCATCATGACATATGTTTCTATGCCTTCCATAGGGGCCGCTGAGTTGAATATTGTCAACGGAGCGAACAATTGGGTCTGCTATTGCCTTGACACAGGAAATTAATCACTTGCTAAACGGCAAGCTGACGGTGGACATGCTCTCGGCGCGTGCGTATTGAAGCAAAAGATTACTTCATGGGTTGGCTAACGGCTGCACCATTCATTTTTATAGTACGGTAGTCTCGTCAATCAAGCCACCGTTTCGCTATCAGATATTCCATCATAACCAGAGATAACCGCGTGTAGGTGCTTCACGTTGGTATTCAGTGAGTGCCAAAATTCATTGTCTCTGCCGAGCGATGCAGGATCACTCGAGGCCTGCGTAGAACCCTGTCCCAGCGTATCCGCTTCAAAGTGGTTATGCTTTCCGGGAACTGAAACGTAAGGCGGACGGACCTACCAAGAATCATTCAAAAATTTTTGGACGGGCTAGATAATGTGTCTATTACGGTCAGCAAACATTCATCCGAGGGTCGCGGGAAGAAGACCTCTACGGAGGTATGTGCACAAAGGCGAGTGCACTCTGCTGTTCTTGCCGCCCCCAGACGGTACCCACCCTCTTTGTCTCGCATTCAATCCATTCGGCGACACTCGAGCCTACCCAATCTAGCATGTGACTGCCGTCCCTGTACACGCCGCCTGAGACTCGTGTGAGCGCCTATTAAGCACGGGTTACTCACGTACGCATATCTCGCGAATCAAAGAACCATGATATCAACTTTGCAGGACTGTGATATGAGAGACAGGGCTGCGATGGATAGAACGGCCGGTACTAGCTCACCTGTCACTTTCTGGTAGACGGGAACCCAGTAACTTCGGGATTGCCATTCAACCTCGAGCGATCTGCATCGGCACACGTAATGTTGACATGGCTGTCATGATTCTGTAGGCAAAAGTCAACGTAAGGGAAAATGAGTGAAAATACGAAATGCTGACCCCGGAAGTAGAAGAAAAGGCCCGCAGGGAATTTTCCTTGATTAATCTTGTCCAATGTATTCGCAAATTGTCACCAACGTGTTGGTGTACAACACCCCTCCACCAGAATTGGCCTCAATGTCTTATCTAATCTAGTTATCGTCCAGTGTACATTGATGTGTATTTTTTTTGGTTCTATAATCCTATAAACGAGTTGGATATGTGGTTTCTGTACAAAGACCTTGTGCAAGCAAACCGTAATAGGAACCGCGGTCACATCCGCCCATCGCGTATATTAGTGCAAAGTAGGAATCGTCGGTAGTTCTATAGGATTGACCCGGGCATTCTGTTGTTGATCCCGAATGAGTTTCCGCGCATTTAACCTGCCGTGACGGAGTCCCATTCGGTCAGATTCATCGAGAGTCAAGCAACGTGCGTTCACTTACACACTGAGCATCGAGTTCACGTATGCTATGAGTCGTGAGTATGTCAATCAGTGCAGGACCATGGACAACCATACATTTACTCAATACCACGCCGGGGGCGGCCGTCAGGAACTGGGGAACCGCACTGCCCCACATATAATACTGGAGACAAATCAGCAATGCATACATGCCCAATCGGTAGACTCACCAGGATTGTCAATGCTAGCGAATTGATGCTACATGAATCAAATACGACACTGTTATATGGGGAGATTGCAATAGGGTGGAGCCTTACAACGTAAATAAGCCCATCTGCACAAATATGACGAGCAATTTCTTGACGAAACTCTCCTTCCTATGGCAAATGAAATGAAATTTCCACAACTGAATGAAAATAGGGTCGTACCGAATGCTTGCTGGCCGCAAGTAATACATCACAGAAAGGGTGATCACGGCATCGCAGGCCGCGCTTGCGGCCGAAGACAATGGCATATACTGACAAAGCTGATCAATCTACAATGTCGAGAATCAAATTTAGATATGTCGATACGCACTTTCGAAGAAAATAACACTGCATTAGTCGGTGTCCGGATACTATCCAGTGAATTATGAACCAAGCATGAAGGATGTCAAAAAATCTTTGAGTACGGACACTTCAACGACAACCACTGCATTGACTAGGATGAAGGGTGAACAGCAGAGAAAGGAAAAGTCACGCACTCATCCCGAGTACTGTGAAACGAAAACATCAGTAAGGTGCCACCCTGAGTAGCTGACAAGTTTATCGACATACATAGCTGAATAGTCGCAGAAGCAAGCTATACGGAATTCACTTTCAATCCATTCCTACACGAACTGATATCATACCACTGCCAATGTAATTATCATGCTTCGACCGCTGACTTCAAGACAAAGCAAACATCGTGGAAAACCCAAAGAATTCAGTGACCATGAACTTACTGATCCAAACTCTGTGAGCGTAAAACCTGGAGAGAATAGTATGAGACATATAAGAGATGTATTGTGTGAACAGGTGGTATACCCTTGGACTAGGAACGTAATACAATACTTGAGGTACTGAGCTATCGTTTCTCGATTTCTCGATTGAATCACTCACAACAAGGAAGACGGCCAGCTTCAAGTCATCATCAGCATACGAAAAAGTTGAGCTAGGCTGGCTTACAATCATAGTGCTAGAAAGGCACCAAAGGTTATATCTGTGAGTGTGCTGGTGAGGAACCACTGCAATTTACCTTGGAACATAATAAGAACATCCCGGAGAGGTGTCTGCATGACAAATGACCAACAACTGGTAGAAAGCAGCTAGCATAGCGAAGAAGTGCGACGTGTCGAGTACGCTAACGTTGGAAACAAGTGGGATGACAATGCAGCAGAACCAACACGGGATCTGCGACTCACGCGACAGTGTACACCTGGACGAGCTCAAATTGTCATGTCCCCGGACCCGTATAATTGTTCCACCTACCAGAAGTTTCATGATGACCTTGTCACACCGAAATGCTCGCAAGTAAAATGCGAACTGGCAAATTTCGACACCGTACAAGCTAACATAGAATTCAACTAGTCAATGGGTCCAAGGACGGTCACAGGAACATACAAAGTTGCGATAGCAAAACCTTTGTGTCACGCATTAGCTATGTCTTCCAGCCGTAGTTGGATAATAGTCTAATACGTACCTATATACCCTGGGCCCAACATTATTGTGGCCGGGTAACTTGAGACATTCATCGCTGGGGAAGGCCTGACAGCGATAATAGCAGAACAACAACTTGTGGAATGCACAGCTTCCTGAAAGACGTCGAGTTGGCCTTGAGGTGTTTTAAATTAACTGGCGGCAGCTGACCCGAGCTCCCTGAGGCAACATAGCACTAGTAGGCACGGCTGCCAGCGGGACGGAAACTCCGTGTCGTGTTTGAATACAAGAACGAACAATTGGTATATACACCCTGAGCATCATTTTCGTCACGGCACACACCCAGACTCACGGCAATATGATCACGTTACATAACGGCTGTAATTCACTTGCAGGTGCTTGCGTGTACAGTCAACTCCCCTCGGGATAGACCCAAGGGTGTGTTATGACTCATGAGAGCATGGGTTGTCGGGGAGGTGAAACGCCCTGAAAACTGAGTTGGGTAATCCAAAATCCTGTGTTATGAGGGTGTATGTGTTATACTAGGTATGTGTTTTAAGGGAGTCGACCGTATTTGATCTGATTATGGACACTGGTTTACATGACTTGATCCTACCCAAAATTTACGACTACATATAATACTCGTCTAGGATCACTCGGGCATGTGACGTGCCGTCTCCCATCATGACATATGTTTCTATGCCTTCCAAAGGGGCCGCTGAGTTGAATACAACGGAGCGAACACCTCTACCCCAGTTGGGACCGCTATACCCCCCGTGCCTTGACACAGGAAATCAATCGCTTACCAAACGGACAGCCAAGGGAGGACATACCCCGAGTGCTTATTGAAGCAAAAGATTACTTCATGGGTTGGCTCACGAGCGCACCATTCATTTCCATGATCTAGTAGTCTCGTCAGTCAGGTCACTGTTTCGATATCCAAGGACTTCACCATGACCAGAGATAACTGCGCGTAGGTTCTTCACGTTGGTGCTCAGCGAGTGCCAAAACTCATTGTCTTTGCCGAGCGATGCAGGATCACTCGAGGCCTGTGTAGAACCCTGTTCCAATGTATCCGCTTTAAAGTGGTCATGCTTTCTGGGCACTAAGACGTAAGGCGGACGGACCTACCATTCAACCCAGGGTTAGTGGAGCTATTCAAATTTTCTTGGACGGCCTGCATAACGTGTCTATTACGATCAGCAAACATTCATCCCACGAAAAGTGCACCCCTACGGAGGTATATGCACGAAGGCGAGTGCACTTCTCCGTTCCGGCTGTCCCCAAACGGTATTCATCCTCTTTGTCTCGCATTCAATCCATTCGGCGACACTCGAGTCTACCCAGTCTGGCATGTGACTACCATCCCTGTACACGCCGCCTGAGAATCGTGTGAGCGCCTATTCAGCACAAGTTACCCAAGCACCCATACCTCGCGAGTCAAAGAACCATAGTATCAATACAGGACTGTGATCTGAGAAATAGGGCTGGTATGGAAGTTCGCGGAAAACGGCCGGTGCTGGCTTACCTGCCGCTTTCTGGTAGACGGGAACCCAGTAATTTCCAGGTCCACCAGCGCCACCTACTCCAGGTGGAGAGAACCGTGTATAGCTCAAGGGAGATATTGCCATTTCTCGAGCGATCTCCTCGGCACGCGTGATATTGATGTTGCTGTCGTGATTCTGTAGGTATTGGTCGGCGGAAGGGAAAAGGAGTGAAAATACAAGGTGCCGACCCCAGAAATAGAAGAAAAGGGTATCTTCGCCGCATTTAATGGACGCACAATGGAATCAATCAGGGATGTAGAATTCTCGCGGAACGTATCTGTCATTGAATTTTTATGGGTTTTTGAAATGGATGAACAAAGACACGACTAACTCACTTTCTCCCGTGATGAGGTCTCCATTGATCACACTGGCCAACAATAGTCAGTTCCTTTCGTTGGGTACACAGGGAACCGCGCCAGGGTCATACACATAATTCGGCGTCTCGATATTCAACAGTGTCTCCATCAACGCACTCGTCTTGATATCTTGCTCCGGTCCCCACCAGTCCCAAGGATTCTCTCCGAAATGAACGTCAGAGAAAATGGTTAACTTGAAGGTACCATCTTCGTTGAAGCTGATCCGAGGTTTGTCAGGGTAGGGATCAAGTTCAAGCGAGCCGAGCGTCGAAACTCTCAGTGGGACTTGGTCATGTAAAACGTTCGGTGGGGTATGTCCAGGTGGGTGAGAATGATCCAATTCAGCACTGTCGCTGGGCAGACCTGCCCGGTTGATCGCGTACGCGTAGATACCAGGAACGAGGTAGCACGTCAGCGCAAGCCACATGATCGGTCAGGGTTACTGACTGCCCCGAACATCGGGAGCATCACTGAGGTTAGCGAAACGATCTGTAACGAGTTCACACACTGCCACTTGGAATCCGTGGGGATATCTACTATAGAGTAAATGTCGTACTGCTTCGTCACCAGATCTCAAGCAGCTTGCATGGTGCCTGATAGTAATACTTGATGGAACCTAATTCAATTCACCAATGCGCCCACCAATCACGGGTGTGCGCCCTAGGAAGGTAAGCGTTATAGGCACTAAATGAGCAGAGGAAACACCAAATCAGAAATGAATACCATGGAGGGTCGGAAGGCATCGCCCGTCTCACGTAGTGTTGCCGCAAGCTGGCTCTCACGAGATACCATGTTATCGCCAAACGTACCACATCCAATATGAACACAGAAGGAATCGCTGTATATATGCGGTTTGTCCGCGCGGCCTACGTGCTGCAGCTGCTCTGAACGTGTGGTCCGGTGGTGCGTATCAAGTGGATTCGGGTTCAGCCTATTAAACGATTTAACCTTGCTGACCAGCAAAATGACAACATACGAGAGCACTATTCGTCCTTCTTGCGGGCATCCAAGACTGACCTACGGTACGTCAAGGGTTAAAAGCATCCAACATGTTTCATTCGCGTTCTCGCATGCGTGAACAGTGTTATGGTAAGGCAACTGACGGCTGAACATACAAGCAACACCTGAAGCTTGAGGACTTTTTTTTTTTTTGGGGGGGGGGCTATTGCACGTGAAAAAGACCAACCGGTGATGATAATAGGACGGACTAATTCAGCGCCATACGAACAAGCATGGAGGAAACCATTCGGTACACTCGCGGATCATTTGGTACATCAGGATTCGAGTGTATAATACACTAGGATTGACACAATTCGGAACCTATCGATTAAGGAGAGGGCTGAAAACTAGCTGAAACTCAGGGCACTGCACGAAGACTACACGTACGAGGGGAAAGCGAGCGGCAAATGATAAGGAAAGTGAAGGTGTCAGTTTTCCGGTGGGGTTTCGTCTTCTACCTTGATCTTCTTAGAGCTTGGACCGTCTTGCTCAACAAGGACAGCAGACTCGTCGGATTCTTCGGTTGCTTCTCGTCTCTTTGCATGAAAGAAGTGTTGCCTCGTTTCGTGTGCCCAGTCCGTGACGCCAGAAGGGCCTTCGTAGGTGACGAGCACTCCGAGACGTGTGGTCCAGTAGACGAGGATGACAATCGCCGTTATGAAACTCGCCGCGATGAAAAGCGACCATAACACGAAAACCAAACAAGCCACTGTATGTCCGGTACATAGTCAGACTTAGGCAGTTCGATTAGGGTGGATGGCTGCGCACCGAGCATGACCTCAATAGTAATGAATGCAATTGCTGCGGAGATGAGCGCGAGGAATGCGATGGAAGAAAAGGCGAATACGGTAAGACCGCTGCATAAGGATGAGTGAGTGAATTTCATGTTCAACGGACGCGACAACGCACACGAATGATAGCAAAGGGAGTAAAGAAAGACCGGCAAAGACGGAGAGGAAGGTCTGTGAAAGCATTCATATACTTTTAGTGATGCACAGGGAGAAGAGATACCATGGTGATAGGTTTTTCCTTGAATTTAATAGAAGCATAACTTAAGAGGGGTTGGGCGTAGTCCTGCTCAATCCTAGTGACGAAGGGTAACGGCTGTTATGAAGGCAGATACAAGCGAAAAGGACACTTGCAGGTCGGCATACTGTCTGACGATAGCAGCGCTTCTCTGGAAGTAGCTTGAAAGGCTTTCCTCTACACCACCGGCTGTAGTTTGGTTCGTGTTCGCGTTCATATCGTTGATCATGGTAAAAGTGACAGTATGAAGACGACGAGGAAGGAGTGAAACATAGGGCACTTTGCTCGGCCAATAAATATCACGTGCCACTGCATATATCGGCCTTTATCACATCCACACCAACCGCTCATTGCGCTATTAAAATGAGCACTCGCAAGCTCAACGCCGACGAGCTCAGGCTCCATCAGGCAGCCCTTGCAAGAAATGATAAGGTTCGGCCTCAATTTCCTTCATCCAACTGACAATTGCTCACAACAGAGATAGGCATTATCCATCAAGGATGCCGAGAAACTCATAGCAGATGGAAGTGTCCGCACTGCTGCGATCAACTTTTTGCTTGGGGCGGTATGTCATTTTCTGCCGCATGTGTTTTGGGAGGAATGACATGTTTGCAGGGCATGTTCAAAGTCATGACAAGCTCCGGTGGAGTCACTGCTTTTCGTGCCGTGATGAAGAAGGAGATGGATGTGTGCGTTCTAAAAGGCCCCTTTGTTTGAGTGTCTTGACATGGATGCGTTTCTTTTGGCAGGAAAAAAGATATGAGTGGCGAAGAGACTATGGTGCTCAGCCATATCCAAGCTTCGGGGAACGAAGGCATACTCTCTCTCAATCACACGTAGACAGGAGCTCACATACCTAACAGGTATTTGGACCAAGCACCTCAAGGCTAAAACCGAACTGCATCAAACCGTGATCGACCGCTGTTTGAAATCTCTCGTTCAGAAGCAGCTCGTAAAATCAATCAAAGCAGTACGCGTATGTTCTACCCTGTTTCTCCATCTGGTCAGTTTAACTCACGATCGTCCCCTACTAAGCATCCAACTCGGAAAATATACATGCTTGCGCACCTCGAACCGTCTGTGGAGCTGACTGGCGGCCCTTGGTACACAGATAATGAACTCGACATCGAATTTATCAAGCTCCTGTCGACCGCCTGTCTACACTATGTACGCGATCGTGTGCGTGCGCTGCAATTTCCTTACCATCTTCGAGATGCCTCACGATAGACACACTAGTCGTTTCCGAAACAATCAAGCAAGCGCTCTTCCCACAGCCAACAACGTCTTTATGCGATAGGTGCCGCACCCTCTTATCCGTCTGCACACCAAATACAACATTTTTTGAGCAAAAGCAAGATAACGGAAACAGAACTGGGTGTCGAGCATGTAGAGATGCTTCTTCGTGTCCTCGAGCTCGATGGGGAGATTGAGAAGGTATTAATCGGTACTATCGCGTTCCCATGGTGTTGCTCATGGTGATGCAGATACCCGCCTTCGCTGCCTCTGCATGGGATTCTAAGGCACAATCTGATGACGACCCTAGTTCGAGCTCCGGAGAGAGTGACGGGGAACGCTCAGGCTCCAAGAAACGCAAGCGGGGCTCTTCAAAGAATAAGAGCAAGGAATCCAGCAAGCGGAAGCGACGGGCGGAGGACAGCGAGGACAGTGATTCTGACGGAGAACGTTCGAATAGCAAGAAGAAAAAACGCTCTCGGAAAGGTGATGATAGCGACGAGAATACCGATGAGCCGAAATCGAAGAAGAAACGCAAGCACAAATCAACGAAGGATGTTGAGTCGGATTCAAATGCAGATTCGGAAGAATCGGAGGAGGAAAATCATAAGAAAAAGAAGCGGAAAGGAAAGATGAAGAAACACGACACTTTACCCTCGGAAAGTTCAGAAGAAACGGAGCCAGAGGACGATGCCGAAAGACCCCGCTCAAAATTGAGGCCATCCTCCAAAAAAGTGACAACCTCAAAGGTCTCCGTAAAACGCCAGAAATCACCTTCCCCAGTTTTCGACGAGATACCCACTGGAGGTGCCTTCGTCTATCGGGCAATCAGGCAAGAGCGGGTTGCTCTAGGGTTGTCACAAGCACCTTGCGGGAGATGTCCAGTTTTTGACTTCTGCCGGGACAAGGGTCCTACCAACCCCCGGGAGTGCGTGTATTATGAAGATTGGTATACCTTGGATGCGAGTACACAAAAAGCTGCAGCAGCGAAAGTAGAGTTTTAAGAGGTCATGTACGTTCACATGCAAATTAGGATCGGTGTAACAATACCCCGCAGCAAGTTCCGACCGTTTACCCCTCTGGTCGATCAGGCTAATTCGTCTTTGTCTTGATCAGTCCTTTCATCAGGTCAAAACTATTCCCATCGGGCTGCAGGTCAATGTACTGACCACCGCTTAGCGGCTCAGTACGCAAAAGCCCGTGATCAGGTGTGATACCCACTATCCGAACCGTGGTGTGAGGGTTCGTTGTGGTGAGGGTGACGATTTGGCCTCTGTAAACAGGTTAGTCAGAGCGACCGCGAAAAGACCAGACATTTGACGCACGAATGCAACCACGAGCTGGTGTACTGATCCATAAAGGGCCGGAAACCTTCGCTCTCCCCATCAAGAAACAAGTTCCATATATGCTCGAACGCGGTGAGAACCGCTGCAGTTACCCGCTCAATAGTGAGGTTTGAGGATACCTCGGGTCCACGTGCCAATGCCTCTAGCTGAGCAAGTGAACCGACCGGAGGTTCGTTCAAAACGTTTAACCCACATCCTGAATCCATTCATGAGCACCGATGAGAAGTTCTAGAAGTTCTCGTGCACATAAGCGGCACGTACCGATGATAACATTCACTCTACTCCCTTCAAAGCTTGTGTTCACCAGTATCCCACCCAGTTTCCTTTGTTCTGCTCTCTTCCATGTCTCTTGAGCGGGAAATTCCCCATATATGTCATTCGGCCACTTTAGTTTGACTTTCGTTGCCCATTCGTTCGCGGGATCTAGTGTATGACATGCTTCGACGACTGCGAGCGCAAAGAGATATTGAATGAAGACCAGATCCGATGCCCGGATGGAGCGAGAATCATAATCTGAAGCATCGTACGTTAGGGTTAATGGATATATAAAAAGGAAGTGGGAGGGTGACTCACCGGCACGTGAGCCGACGCTTTTAAGAGGGATACTAAGTTTTAGAGAAATTAGCATGCTGCCCGCGGGGGAAAGCCATGCGTTCTTGCCCCTCCCTCGACCCGCCACCTGCTTTGTCGCCAAGGAAAGTAGCGGTGAAGGGAGCGCACGAAGGAATCTTGGGTTCCTATAGAACGAAAGTGAGTCGAGACATTGGAGATATGCCGATACACTCACTTATCAAGCATCGTCTGTGTACTGGTAACAACTTCGCCATAAAAAAGTACATCACCCATGAGCAGTTCATCAGCCTTTTTGGTGGGACGAAATTCATCTAGTGCCGCAAAGAATGTGCTAGGTGAGAAGAAGGGTGTGTAGCATTTTTCTTGTGTAGTGGTCAACGGTTGAGCAGTGACGATGACATCTTTGACTTCCTCCTCGGGTACACCCGCCAGCAAATTGAAAATAGGATGGTCAGACGGAAGATCTGCGGCAGGGATCTCGCGGGCAAAGTGGAACCGAAAGATGTCTTGTTCGTCTGGAAAAACCGCACTCTCGGTGGTGGTCACTTTGTGGGTGTCATCCTTCACGGTAAGTGTCGAGAAAGCGGTCTCGAGATCTCGATCGGGAAACAGGGCGTGTACAATACGACGAAGGATATCCCACTTATTTGGATGAGCAAGAAGTAACTGAGGAAGAAGACTTGATCCAGGTCGCTGGCCTTGGGTTGATCCTGGGAAATTGAATCGTAGGCCGAGAGCAGATAGGGTCGGGACAAGTAGCTGCTCGGGGAGAGGCGGTGTGCATGACCAAAGCGCAATAGTGCCACTTTCACTCAGTGCCCCTGCCACTGTCTTGTCACCTGTGTACCGCCCGAGCACCCGTATCCCTTCCCCAAGATCGAGTGAAGCGGATGGTATACGTGTAATCGGGGTTTCCTTCTCGTCATAATGCACGGTGGTAGGAGTGGAAGCCTGCGATGGAAAAGAGAGATGAAGTGACGCCTTCCTGTCGGCAAGCCGAAGAATGCTTGTGTCGTTGACAAGCTCCAGACCAGTTCCTACTGATGCGAAGGTCGAAGTAGCACTGTGCAGACCGAATAGTCCTTGTGATCTACTCGCATTCACACCAAGAGCCAATATTCTCCCGCCAGTTTCGGTGTATTGACGCACTCCTGTATGGTGATCGGGTGCGGCAAGAAGTACTAGGAGACCACACGCTGTTTGCCAGGGGTTTTCTGGCGCAGCAAAAATTTCGGGGGAAATGACTTGGGGGAGATAGTGGGGGACGAGGATCAAGGAGAGAAATCGCTGAACCGAGGTTGCATGTGGGTGTGTACTTGGATAGACGAGTACATTCATGGTATTGCAAGCAAGGTCGGTGGACGATCACTCTAGCAAACTCCAGCTTAATACATTACTTGGCGCGATGGTCATCGCTACATTGGTTCGCTGTAGATATGATTCGCGAGCCGTCGTAGCACAATGGTAGTGCGTTGCCTTCCTAAGGCAAAGGTTGTGGGTTCGAGCCCCATCGGCGGTACTGGATACAAAGAATACTACGGCTCATCTTTTTTTTCGTCCAAGCTGTTTTTTTTTTGCTTTCCATTCCCGTTGGCATTGATAATCAAATGATCATCCAGCGCCGATGAGCGGGCTATACTCGCACAGAGTGTACGAACTTGGCTGCAAATGACTCCCCGGCTATTGTAGTTGACAACGGGAGTCAAGGTGGGAGTACAGCCGCAGTTGCGTATGTCAAGGACCAGGGGGCGTAACGCTGATAGTGACACCCTCAAATTGCGTGGAGCACTTGTCATCGCATTATCACTCGCATCAGCGCGAGGCGAGTGCTACGAACAGCACGCTGTGATTATCACCCGAGCCATCAGAATCCTCTCTTAATAAATTCCACAGTCACCTTCTCCATTTTAATTCCTTCCCGCTCCATCATCTTCCGTCTCCAAGCACAATACTCCAACCATGGCAGCTCCCGCTCAATTGATCAAGCTCAATCTCCCGTCCCCAGAGGAGTATAGGAAAAGAAAAGTTGCT
>JBBPNR010000969.1:0-14578 GCA_038091015.1 Boletus vermiculosoides
CAAACTGTCTTTACAGCTAAATGGGGGTATGGCTTGAGATCTTCCTCTCTCACGCATGCCCCTTTGGACGGGTCAGCAGCAAGTACGGTCACTTTGACGTTGTCCGGAGGTGTCAATAGCTGGTGTGAAAATGACCAAGGCACGTTTTGCTGGACGAGCCTCGTGAGCACCAAGCATCAAGAAGGATTAAGGAACCCTACGTCAAAGATGGCTTCCACGGCGGAGGCATCGCACAAGCGTAAGCTCAAGGATCTAAAGATTGCATCCTCCTTTGTCATGAGGGGGTATTTCTGGAGACAGAATTCGGGTGTCTTAGGGTTCCTGACTTCGTTGCCAAACTCCTTTCGGAAAAAACCAACGAGCTCGGGGGTCAGTTCGAGGGGTGGGTCGACGAGAACGACCTGGACTGATCGGGTGGACTTGAGAAGAGGAAGCAGGGCAGAGGCGAGGAGTCCCCCGAGCGAGTGTCCGACGACGATGTGATAAGGGTGGTCGTTGCCTCCGGTAGTTTTAAAGAGGGGCGAGAGCTCTTGCGCCAGTGCGGCGATGGTATAATTCGAGCCACGCCTGGCATTACCGTGGCCGAGTAAATCTGGGGCTGTGACAAAATAACCTGTGTTGACGGATAAGAATGAATGAATCAGTGCGCGCTCCGCAGCCACTTGATGTGGAACTTGCCTTGAGACGCGAACTGTTGCGCGATGCGATACCAGGTTTGAGATGAAGCAGTGATACCATGAATCAAGAGCACATGCTTGGAGGCATTTGGGTCACCCCAGGTTGAGGCATACAGTGCAGCCATGACTGTTGCGGTGTGGGTAGCTTGGGAAAAGAAGGGTTAATATTTCAATTTCCGGGCGGGTACGGATGCAATGGGAAAGACGAATGTACCTTTGTAAGGAGACGGCCCGGTAACATAGGCGGTCTGTGTGCTCGGGTCTGTGTGTGAAGGAAAGGGGAGAGATTGAGGAGAGAGGCTGTGCTCTGATATGGAGTACGTAGAGGGCGCGACAGTCACTGCTCAGCCCCGTCGAGATTGAAACAGAAAAAAAATCACAGCACAAAACCATCTTCTCCTCCTGCCCCCTCTTCTTCGCCATTTTTTTCTGTTTTTGTTCCAGGTTGAATTGGAAGCGAATGGAATCTAGTTCGCCCGTGGTGACGCACGTCGAAGCTCCACCAGCATTGCGTTCGACCATTTTGGGATCCTTTCTTCGTGGGCGGCCGCGCGGGGTCTCCAATTCTCATCAACCAGCGTCAACCCAACAAGACTCGTCCCCATCTCCTCCTGCGAGTCCCGCTCCTCCCAGCAGATCCAACACCAACCGTTCTCACCGTCGGAGGTCTTTTGCCCCCACCAGCCTCATCATCCCACAGCTCGCCTCAAACGGAAACCCTCAGCCAACCCCCGTCACGGCCTCACTCGGCATCTCTAACATCCTCAGGCGCAGACGCTCCACCGGCCAAGCTAACGCCAACCAATCCTCCTCCTCTCCACCTGTTGCGCAGCCTGCTACTGCTCCTTCCTCTCCTCCTCCCACAGCCACTTCGTCAGCGATGCCTCTCGCAGTCCCGCCCCAGCTCCATCGCGGCCCATCCTCTACATCCTCCGCCCCAAACCAGACCCACCGCATCCGTCTCGTGCCCCATCTCGACTCCCGTCGCACACTTCGCTTCGAGCCCGTCACCCGCGATCTCAAGGACGACGACCCCCCTCTCCGCATAGGCAGATTCACCGACAGATCCGGAATCGGCATCAACGCTGCCAACCTCCTCTCCTCCAACAAACTTGCCTTCAAATCAAAAGTCGTCTCCCGCTCTCATGCCGAAATTTGGTTCGAGTCCGGCAAGTTTTTCATCAAGGATACAAAGTCGTCTTCAGGCACCTTTCTCAACCACCTCCGTCTCTCCCCTGCCGGTCACGAATCTAGACCATATCACCTCAGAGATGGCGATGTGCTCCAGCTCGGCGTCGATTACCAGGGCGGCTCAGAGGATATTTACAAGTCCGTCAAGATAAAAATCGAGGTCGGTAGAGAGTGGCAGGCGGGAGCCAATGCCTTCAAGTGCGTATCCGAACATCTGCCCCATCGTCACCCTTTTTTTTTACCTGTTCATCAGTACGCAAGCTATCAGCCAACTCAAGGCGCTTGCTGTGACCACCGACCCAAGCAAACCAGACTCATCCAAGGGCAAACAACGATTGCCCAAGACGAATATCCCAGACTGTTGCATATGTGTGTCTTTCGGTCCTTTATTCTATAGGACTTGTTCATCTTATTAGAATCTCCAGGTCTCTTTTCTGTCACGATCCGTCAAGCCCTCTTCATCGCACCATGTTCACACGCCTTCCACTACAAATGCATACGCCCACTCCTCGAGAAGCACGCCTCGGCATTTTCTTGCCCTCTCTGCCGCAGTTTCGCAGACCTCGACGAAGACGTCGAGGTTGATCATGAACCAGAACCAGAAGACGAAGATATCGAGTGGGAAGATGTTGGTGCTCCACCCCCATCAGCCCCAGACATCATCCTCGCCACGTCTGCCCGCCAACTCGCCAGTCCCCCTCCTCTTGCCCGTGATGGTGCCGAGACAGAAGTCGAGACCGACATGCTCGGTAATGAGCACCGCTCACGACGACAACGTCCGACTGTCCGCACGGATGGTCATGTCGCCGTTCCATCGATGGATCCCGTCGTGGATCTATCCGAGCATGTAGATCTCGACGCGGATATGTTGGATGGCGAGGCAGAAGAAGGCGAGGGTGAGGGTGGGCTATGTCCGTACGATGGCGAGAGCGAAAACCACGATCGATATGCCCCGACCAGCCTCGGCTCTCGCGGACCCGGATTTGTCCTCACGCCTTGTGGTAACTCGTCCGGGATGCGGGACGATGGCTCCGAAGGGGACGCAAGTCAGAGTGGGAGTGCCGAGGGCGGGATGGTGGGACATGATGTCAGCCCGGAAACAGAACCTGTCATCAGTGGCAAGCGGAAGCGGTGACATCTGCAACATCCCTTTTAATCACCAAGTGACGCGAGGGCATGGGTCCCGATGTGTGGGGGATGGCACGTCCACCCGAATCTGAGATCCCCACGCTTCCTTTGCATTTTTTCTCTTCTTCCGTTCTAAAACCCGCTCGTTGTTTATGATCTCTCCTCGTGCCATAGGGTATGTAAACGGTGGATCCATAAACCCGCCAATTTACTTTGATGTTCCCTTCTTTTTTGTTTGTCTACAGTATTTATTACGATCAATTGGTCCTCTGTTAAGCTGCCCCACCCCCACTTTTTTTTACCCTCGCATGTCATCATGTATGTGGTTCCCCCCTTTTCTATTATCCATCGCCGTCTATAATATCCCCCATGCGTGTTACTGTCTCAACACCCAATAAGATCCGACGTGCATGTTTTAGCTTACCTACCACCGATCATTCCCTGCTTCCGGCTACTTTTTATGTTTCGTTTGGTGTTTTAGTACCTTGGTTTTTTGGTTCCTTCGAGATCGTGTGTCGGCGCTGACGAGGATGGTAGGGGACTCGTCGTAATTCTCCGTGTTCATTCTTTTTTTTTTCTTGGCTGTCTCATGGGGGAGCAGATCTTATATCAATCGCCCCCCACGTCATCTTTCTTTCATCTTGTTTTTTTGTTTTGTTTTTGCTTGCATAGTACGACATGACGACCGCGACGAATCTCTTTTTTTAAAATAATATATAGCCGAGATCTGGGTCTGATTGGTTTCTCGTGTTTTTGAAATAAGTACTATGCGCCTGGACAATCACTAGAATGGATCAAACATCCGTCGTCCCCGATGCTGTGGATTATGAGAGAGTCACAGTAAGCAACTAGTGGGACCTAGCCTGAGTTTGAAATCACTACCATTGTAGTCGTTTTAAGTAACACTATAACACCATAAAAGTGTAATAAGCCGGAGTTTCAACACTTAATCTGGGTTTGGAATATAGCGCGCTCGGCAATCCATGTGGTCCTCGCTGGTGGGCTCAGTTCATTACATACTGGACAAGGAAATGCATCAGTGCACTACGGCGTTCAGGCGGAGTGTTTCGGTTTCATCACTCTCTTCTTCGTATGCTCAGAATGGCTGTTTTCTGATCTCGATGTTAGGTCTGGTCTTGGGAGACTATCTTTGGAACACTAACTCCGACGGTTTCAGAATTCCAATGCGTGCGTTAGAGATGCGGCTGCAAGGGCTACTAGAGTTTCCTTGATCTTTCCCGCCTGATTTGACATGACCGTCTGCTGTAGACGTTCGATATACGAACCATACACTACAAATGAGATGACTGAAAGGATCTCTTCTACACCGCTGTACTCAGGGGTGAGTCTACATCGTATCGTCTCCTCATCAGCCGAACAGTCGTTTCCGGTGGGATATTGATGTAGTTGCACCGCATGAGATGAACATGATCGCTCCATCATCCCTGGTTGATACTCGATCGGGGACTTGAAGATATGCTTCCAGACACGGAGTGACCTATTACTAATACTCTGAAAACTTCACAAAAGTGAACTTCCATCCGTTTTCCTCATGGCATCTTACTCGCAGCCCGAATCGCTCCTTGACACTGGCACGCAGACGGTTACGGGATCCTTGACCACTCTGCACGACTCGGACATCAACACTCGGAAAATCGAATTTCCAACCGACCATCCACCCATCGATGGGTTGCGCCTTTGGTGTTACTCCCTTCATGCATTCCTGTGCCTCCTTCATCTCGTTCTGTTCGTTCTGCTGTGGTCTCACCCGGAGCATGCTTTCACTCTCCCGTTCGAGAACAGTATCTTAACGACTGGACTCAGTGCTTTCCTACAAGCATTCTACTCGGTATGTCATTCCATAGTCCAATTATGTCAAAGTTACGACCAACATCATGGAGCTCAGCTTTACACAATCTCATTGGTCTTCATAACCCAACGTCTCGCATTGCTCGCTTCCGTTTCTCGGCGTCAGAAGCTCACCACTACTCACGACATATCTGAGGCTTGGGCCGGGATTGGAGCTGCTATTCTCACATTGTGGCAGCAAACCAAGGTCGCGGCGTCGCCCGGCGCAGCGACTTTGGTGTTCTTATACTTGACGTGCATTTCCGTCCTCCACGTCGCATCGTCGACAGTCATCCAATTCCAACCATACAACGCCCCGCTGACGGCGGTCGTCGCATCGAACTCAACTTGGCCTGACCCTTCCGTTAATCTCTCTGCGCTCACGTGGACTGGGATAACACCATTGGTTCCACTCATGTCTAATCTCAACTCATCCGTATTTACGACTTCGGGCCTCGTGAACAGCACACTATACGACACTTTCATCGGGAACCCGCAAATTATCAATGCGTCTGTTAATGCAACCACTATACGTGCTGATTGCGGTTTACTTCCAATCCTGGGAAATGATAGCTTCGGCGGGATCAATGCCTCATTGAGCGCTGTCGAGAACATAACGATATTTACGGGCCAGCCATGTGAGATACGGATGAAAATCAAATGCGTTAGCTTAATGTATTGTACAGGGAAAGACGAAATAGCGTTTCTCGAGGTAACTGCATCTACATGCGCTACCAATAGTGTCTGCATGGATCCTCCGTTGGTGTTCATGGTCTCCACTGCTATGGAACTGGGTGACAGTTTAATACAAAGTCCAGTCAGTGTCAATACAACCTGGCAATTTACTCCCATAGGTGGGGACAACATGAACAAAAATGACTTATTTCACTCACGTCGTGTGTATTCAGGCGGAGACATTCAAACCTCTAACACGACCGTCCATCTTGTGGCCTGTTCTTTTTATGCATCAAGCAATCAAGCAACCCTTGATGTGCAAAGTGATACTCTGCAGTCCACTGTCGGAAATTCAGATGTATCATTGCAACGATGGTCAGTTTGGTCTCCTACTAGTAATGGTACAGATTCGGAAGTTCTCACTACAGGAGTGGGTCATGGAATCTCTTGTTGTGTGTTGATGATGCTAATATGCTTTAAAATAAATCAGATTATGGCTGCAATGGTTGCTTCACATTATCCTCTAGTGGCTGGCCTACCAGGTAGTCAGCTCTTTTGTCAGCCGGAGTCTGAGCCTACCTGCTCTGTACTTTCAACAGCAGATATGTATGTACATAACATCAAATTTCCACCCTCCAACCAACTTACCTTATTGTAGATATCTGATGTCATTAATAGGCATAAATGCAACTGCAAACAACATAACAGCACCATATGAATCAAGTGCACACCCTTCAGTAACCCTCACCCCATCTCAAATGGAAGCTGCTGTGTCCCAAGTAGCTGCAGAAATGATCTGGTCAGGTATGCCTTTGAGAATCACTATATGACATTGCTTACAAGGAATAGCTGGGCAACTTGGTGAAAGCAATGGTGGATTTGCATTGTCTTCCACCAGCAATGATGTCACAGAACAAGTCCCAAAGTGGAGACTAAATGTGAGTTCATGCTTAACATTAACTGGTATTCTTATGACTCAACATCTTTGATCACTGACACCTAGCTCAACCAAATTCCTGTGAATCCTCTACAACAAGTTGCAGTATCCCAGTGAACTTACACTAATTTGAATAGGTTATCTGTGCTCTTGGTGCATCACTTACACTGTTTGCTATTGTCCACTTCATGATCAGGGGTTCTTCAAGAACTCCAAATGTTTATGTTGAAGGTGTCTCTGTCTTAGGAATGCTGTGGATTGGTGCTCACACCCACAATATTCGAGAAAGATTTGCTATGATCAAATACCCATCCTTGGAGATTCTGCGGTCTGTGGGAATATTTGATATTTGCCTCACCAATGTGAAAGGCAGCAACTCAGGAGAAGACGGAAATACTATGGAAGGGTCTTTATCACAAGGGCTACTATCTCTGCTCAAGTTCGCAGAAGATATGCAACATGAAGGTATAATCACAATTGTATTTCTGCACAATCTGCTGATGAAACAATCTTTCAGCTGCCGGAAAGACACTTGCCAAACAAAGGCGTGGAGCTCAAATGTGGAGGCGATCGTGGATCCGTCGGATTTGTTGTCTGACGCGTCCACCCTTTCTGTTTGTATCCTGCTATGTTCTGCCTGGAGCTTTGGTCGCATTGCATCTTGCCCTCATCGCTGTATTCGCCCACCATACCGAACACCGCGTTATCATTCCGTTGGATAGCACGGGGATAGTAATAACGTTGGGCGCCTCATTGCAACTTTTCTATACGGTATGCTTAGCCTTCTAAACGGGATTTGCGCCACACTGTCATTTGTTTCAGCTATACACCGCAGTTCTGGTTTTCGTGATACAGCGACTGGCTTTGCGTCGGATTATGACATCAAAACGAAACCTTACAAGCATTCATGACACTTGTCATGCATGGACAGGGGTTGGATCTGCCGTAGCAACTCTGTCACAACAAAGGAAATTCTCAGCGTCGTTCTGGACGACACTTTGCATTGTGGTATATTTTGCTTGCATCTCAACCCTCCATATATCCTCGTCTGCCGTCATGCAGTTTCAGACATTTAATAGCACCGTGGTCAACGTGGTGCAGTCGACATTGGCTTGGCCAGATTCGTCCGTTCATCTCCAAGATCTCAACTGGGATGACATTGCTCCACTCGTTCCAATAGCCGAACAACTTCCTGACCTTTCTACTAAGGGGCTGGTCGCCAGCACAGTCTATGACACCCCATTAGTCACACCCACATCTCTCAATGCCACTGTCAATGCAACCACTGTGCGTGCGAGCTGTGGTTTAGTTTCCGATTTCCTCAATTCCGCCAGCTTTGACGTCACTCTACCGTGTAAGTTTGTATAGGGCATGACTCGGAAGCCGATATTTATGAATTCTCATTACCTTTCAGGGAACAATGTTATCACTTTCGCAACTTCGGGGGTGCGTCCATGGTTCACAATCACGTGCTATTGAATAAAAAGACTGCACTAACAGTGCTCCGGATGCAATGGCTATATATTGTTCCTAGTAACAACTGCCATGGACTTTGATGCCGATTCGCTGCTGTCTCAGAGTTCCATCTTTCTGGTGGAGGACGATACGTATACAGGTCCGTGCCCAGGCAAATTAGATATCACTACCAAAGCTAACAGCTACCTCACCAGATAGTAACAACAAAGTAGTGAATTTTTCAATAGTCACCTACATTGTAGGTTGCTCACTGAATGAAACGACCGTTATGGCCACTCTGGACGTACAAAATGATGTCCTTAGTGGTCTGTATCCAACCCAGGGGAATATGTCAGCGAACTCACAGCCATGGAGGACACTCTGGTCACCCAGTAACGTATCGGAGCTTGAAAAAGGAGTATGATAATGACTCTAGCTTTCATCCTTGATCATACGCTGAACCTGCACATCCAGATATCAACTGCCATGTCTGCTGCCGAGCAACCAAACTGCCCTGCCAACTCTTCCGTACAAAAGCAACGCTGTGATACACTCACAAACCTAGATTTGTATGTCCTTCAGTGTTGACCCAACCTCATGCTTGATACTGTCCAGATACATTATGCAAAATGTCGGAATCAATGTGACCGATAGCGCACTTGCCGCTGGATTCACTACAGCACCTACATTTACCCTTGATCCTTACCAGCTTGAAAACGCGGTCTCCAAACTCGCAGCTCAGTCAATATGGCTTGGTGTGTCTGTGAGATCATCGTTGTCCCGTGGTAATGACTTTGTATGTCTAGCTGGTCGTATGGTTGGTGGCTTCCAACCTGCTTCTGGGACGAGCGAAGTCACCGATATAATAGTGCAGCTACAACTGAACGTGAGTGATTCCAGTGAAGGAATGAAATAGTGCCTCCCCTAACAGCGTCCGTAGATTAACATCATCCCTGTGAGTCCCTCCAATACTGAACCCCGAAATGCAACAGTTCAAACAAAATATAGCTTGGGTTTGCGCTCGGGGCGTCGGTGACTATGTTCCTACTCACATTCTACATGGTCGGAGCGACTGCGCCACGATCCCTCGCAGTTTCCTCGCTCGGGGTGCTGGAGACATTGTGGCTCGAATCCTACTCACAGCTCGTTCACGACCGTATGATAGAAGTCGATGAGCCTTCGCGCGATAATCTGCGAAGTGCTGGAATGGTTAAAGTCTGCATTGCGGACGAGTTAGCAACAGCGCAGGAAAAGGATGAGGACGATAAGAGACTGGCGACATTGGAAGACGAGTAGGAGGCCAAACGTTTTGTTCAAGAAGCTTGTACTGATTAAATTTTGGCTTGCAACTTGAATTTCCAGCACGCAGACGAGTCAGTTACTGCCACCACAGCTCGACATAGTACTTGAATTCGACGAGATCGATCTGGACGTTCCTTTTGGCACGGTATAGGAGTGACTGTTGGTGTGATCGAGGGAAGTCACATAGTAGATTGATTCGCAGCTCCAAGTAAAATGCTTCAACTCCATTGGCATGAACGCTTAAACATTGAAGCCTAGTACACAATACCCCCCCCTTCCTCCCTTTTTCGTTCAGTTTAGTTGACATATTAGTAACCCCACTCAATGTTGCCATGATCATCTTCATAATTGTCTCCAGTCTTTACAGACGACGCCCCGCTCATAAGGCGCTAACCACGACAACAACCTCTTTTCCGACCGAGTAGTGTGTCCAATGGACCCAAGATTAAAAGCTATGCCTCCCTGCGCTTGCTCCCATCTTCCCAGACGTCGGTGGCATCTTCACCATGTCGGGCTAGAACTCCGCACAAGCGTAGCACACGCTTTTGCTGTCGTGTATGGTATCCCTCGGCTACGGATCAGTCCCAAGACTCGGTTCACTGTCGCCGATAGACCCCCTGGAAGGTGGTCAGGCGACGGCGCTGCTAGTGGGTAGGGTTAACATTTCGTTTACCACGGTATTCCTGTTCTGCATACGTGCTGTAAAGCTCAAACCGAACGAGGATGGTGAAGATCGTCAGCAATCGTCTTTTGTTGTCTTATGGGGCCTCTGGCTCGCTGATGCAATATAACGACCGACTGATGGAAGCACCCACAGCCCACAGGTGAAGATCAAGTCAGGTCTCTCAACCACGCCATGATGCGGTTGTACTTGGAAATAGTACCCCCGAAGGTCATGGGTTCGAAGTATCCAAATGTAAAATGACGAGGGATGGTCGTGGAGACATTGAACCGGCTCTAGGCCGGCAAGCTATTAGGGTTTCGGACCGGTAACACTGCGGGCCGTGCCCCATCCCTACTTTTTTACCCTCCCAGTTATACTCTGGGTATCTCCCATGTACATCCTGGTGGACGGAAGGCTATCAACCAAAAACGAAACACCAAACCTGGCGAAAAAGGGTTGATAGCTTGATATCATACGTCCAGGGTAACATCAGCGCTGGACCAATCGCTCCCTGGTAACGCTCGCGAGTAAAACAGCAGGTGTGCCCCAGCGCCGAGACGAAGGCCCAACTTGGTCATCGAGGACGACCTCCTCGGGCACCTGGAAAAACATGTCAACGTCAATCATTTCCATCGACGACTCGAAAAGCTTCATCACCTTTTTGGATCAACGAGTCCGCAATCTTCACACCAGCAAGACCTCGTCGTACACGTAAGAATATAGGTGTTCCTTGCCACAGAGAACCGTCGCGCACAAATACCACCCGTAGACCATACTGAAGCGCAGACGCGATTAGCGTAAAAGGCCACGAATTTTAACATGCCCTGTATTGTTGCAACTCCTCATAGATGAGCAACGTCTCAGCATGAATGTACAGTATGTCCACCTTTTCATGGGTAGCTATTGACAACATCGTTGTCACCAATCCAGGAGTGTTGAAAGTAAAAAAAGATCACGAACCCTCTTCAATCGTACTTAAAATACCCTTCAGCTTTCGTGTCGTCGCCTGAATCGAAGTACCACGCTCAGGTCACTCTCGGCATCGGCCACGTTTTCAAAGTAGAAGATGGTAGACCGCAAGTTCTTCAACGTGTCGTCACCGTACACGACGATCAGAATAGGTAGACATCGTCGTCTGAGACAGATGACTTGCATCGAAATGTGCCGCTGTTTTTCTGTGCAACACGAGCCGCTGCACCACCTCGAATATTTCCTGTCTTTGTGCACGTTTCCCATCTGCAACTTCGACGTGTTCTCTCAGGAACTGGTGGAGATATATTGAATTTGTGTACGTGAATGCCTTTTTGTATAATCCGCCCCTACTGGCGGTGGTGCCTGAAGTCGAAGACGAGCGAACGAGCTCGAAAGCGAGATACCGCTACCATATCGAAAGTGCAGTAGCCGTGGTCTAAAAGAGAAAATTTCAGAATCCTTTGGGTGCACAAAGCGGCAAGCGATCACTTTGGAAGAGGTTGACCACGGAGAGCAAACTAAACCATCAATGCTTTCTTGAGGGTAGCTGATAGCTTAGCGAAGAACTCTGAGTGCCCCTGTCAGCCATTGTCCACCCAAACCACGACGCAGGACACGCACTAAGTGAAGGTTCTCCTAGGGGTTGAGTAGGCCGCCCCCAAGGCTCCGAACCATTGTACGTAGAGCCGTTTATCCACGCTGAGATCACACAACCGAGGGAGATGAATGTGCGTGAATATCTCGCTCAGAACCTGCAGTGTAAAATCTGGAGATCGTCGTCCCGACTCAACTTCTTGACTCATCGCTCATGTGATCCGCATGCATACCTGGACCACTCATTGGAGGGGCTGGTTCGTCCTTGTTTGTCGGAACGGGAGGACACCAGCATGCCATGCGCTCTCTCACGTGAGGTATGTAGAATAACCCTCGGAGCATGCTCGCAGCATATCTATCAAAGGACGTAACACGACGGGGCTGATGTATGTATCAGAAACTTCCCACAAGCGCACGATAAAACACTGACCATCCACCTGGCTGTAGCCTCGACGGGGAATGGCTGTGGGGCATCCGAGTCCCCCGTCATCTCCGAGCACATCTCGATAGCACGATTCAATTTTTGCAAGAAACTCACGTCGCCGCGTCCGACTCGCTGCACATCCGATCCAAATCGTCAGCAAATCCTCGATGCGACGTAGTGGACTTGAAAAGAAAAACAACGCACATGACACGGGACGATCGCCCATTTCGGATTCGGCGGACGCTCGCTGAGTCCAAACACGGGTCCTCTGGTAGCGGCTGCACCTGGATTTGCCTCGGGCGTTGACTCTGGCCCTGGGACAGCGCATACGCCCGCATCTGTTGTGACCACGAACCAGAATGCAGTATATTCACGTCAAATCCTGTTCAGAAATGCACTGCCGATGAAACCGCCCAAGAAGATAAATACGATAGCCATGACCTTGTGATCGCGTGAGACGACGAAACGACGAAATTTGAACGATTGAGGTTCGGTCGTGAGTATGCTCCAGGTCGTGGTGAGGACGTCTGTACAAAGAAGAGTCAATTATGAAGCAGGTATGATCCCACATGGACCACATACCAATTGTTGTGAATTGGGTATTATGCGTTGGGGACCCATTCTGGCGCCGATGAATCCGAGGGCGACAAATGAGAGGGCATCGGTCCGAGGTGGGTCACCACATGAATCTGCCACGGTCACTCTCGATTTCAGCGCACATGGTAAAGATAGTTTGGATGAATGTGCCAAGTGTCATCCACATACAGGCCTTGCACCCAATCTCATCGCCGATACATCCCATGAATGCGCCGAAGCCGATGGAGAGGGTAGAACAGAGCGCTTGTCAGTCGATGATGCGGAAGGTGCACTTGCCAAGGCGATTGCAAGCTACGGAAGAGCTCAGCAGGTTAGATGGGAGACATCGTCGACAGACGTACTTGTACAGAGCCTCCGGTCTGGAAAGCACGCCAACCCAACAATGCAGAAAAACTCACTGCATTACTGAGTCGGCGGGTGGGCGAACAGCAAGATCGGAGGAAATCGGAGGAGACATACATGAAACCAGCCATGAAACAGTATGCCGTTAACGGGACAGGAGCTTGTAGCGCTATATCAGGCTCCTCCATTAATTCAAAAAAAAAAAATGCTTCTAGTCCTCGATGAATCATTCGACTCGATATCGATGCGAGTCTCGCTAGAACTGGGGGAGAATGATTTTCGAGTGCTATCGGAACGGAGACAAACCTTCCTGCGGAGGCGATTTAGGAACGGACGGATTCGGCGGAGGGTGAACTGATGGACGAGCCCATACTAACAGCAGTGGCGGTTCGAACATCCAGCAAGGATGATCAGGGTGAAACCTATGTGGAACACAGTGCCACATGCCAAATAAGACTAACGATTCCCAGGATGTCAGAATCAAATATGACAGGCAGCGCACTTACTACGCCGCTGCACTGCATCCACTGGCACCTGCGGTTGATCGTTACCAGTTCGAAAACACGGTATCCAAACTCGCAGCTCAGTCAATATGGCTTGGTGAGTTTGTGTGATCATCGTTGTTCCGTGGGTAGTGGTAACCTGCGTGTCTAGCTAGTCGTATGGCTGGCGGGTTCCGACTTACTTCTGGGACGAGCAACGTCACAGATATAACAGTGTAGCTACAACTGAACGTAGGTAGTTCCAGCGAGGGAATGAAATAGTGCCTCCCCTGACGGTGTCCGTAGATCAACATCATCCCTGTGAGTCCCCCAACACTGAACACCGAAACGCAACGGTTCAAACAAAATCTAGCTCGGATTTGCGCTCGTGGCGTCGGTGACTATCTTCCTACTCACGTTCTACATCGTTGGGGTCACGGCGCCAAGAACCCTCGCAATTTCGTCACTCAGGGTGCTGGAGACATTGTGGCCGGAATCCCACTCGCAGCTCCTTCACAACCACATGCTGGAAATCGATGAGCCTTCCCGCGATGATCTGCGGAGTGCTGGAACGCTTAAATTCTGTATTTCGGACGAGTTAGTGGCAACGCAAGAAAAGGATGAGGAGGATGATAATAGACCAACAGCATTGAGAGACGAGTAGAGGGTCAGACATTCTGCTCAAGAAGCTCTGTTCAAGAAGCTTGGACTGATGAATTTCCAGCACGCAGACGAGACTTACTACCGCCACAGCTCAACATAGTACTTGAATCTGACGGGATCGCTCCGAACGTTTCTCTTGGTACGGTACAGAGGTAACTGTCGACGTGGCTGAGGAAAGTCAGATAGTCAATCGATTTGGAGTTCGAAGTAAAATGCTTCAACTCCACTGGCATGAGCACTTGAGCGTCGAAGCCTAGTATACCCCTTCCTCCCTTTTTCGTTCAGTTTGCTCGACGATGTATTAGTAACCCTGCTCGAAGTTGCAATCATCCTCATAATTGTCTCCAGTCTATACATCAGTTCACACACCTATTATCATCTCTCGGCGCTTGTTCTTACTCATCTCGTCGTCATTGTCGTAGTGACATGAGAGGTGTCGATGGAGGAAATCACGGTCCAAGCTGTTCACGTTAGAAATGGGAAGCAGCGACTAAACGAGCTGCCCAACAGTCTGAATGCTTCATCCTTCAAGACTCGTCCTCTTCGAGCCCAAATATCTGCCTCAGCAACTCCACCTGTCCATACGGCCGCTCCCTTCCAAGAACCACACTCCCCGCAACGTACTTG
>JBBPNR010000970.1:0-14578 GCA_038091015.1 Boletus vermiculosoides
GACTATTCCGGACACTCTACTCTCCTGTGGTCAGTCGTAGCCAACCCTTCTCATCTAACTTCCCTCCTACAGGACCCCTTGGGACAAGTGTTCTCGCCCCTTCTACATTTACCCTTACAAGGTCTTTGACCTTGTTACTTGTTTTACAACTGGAGCCCACCGCAAGGGGTTCTAAAGGGTTGTCGAGAAGGATGCTTCAACCTACACCTCAGCATCAAGAGCTAGAAGAGCTTCTCACCAACTTCCGCTGATTGCATGTCTCCGAGGACTCCGAGCTTCTTATTCCAGTGACACTGGAATGAGCACATCACACCTCAGTCAGATCCACAAATCCCCCTTACGTCATGGATCCTTCCATTACAGACTCCCCCTTCTTTCCTGGTGGATTCACGCATTCCATGCCTCGTCAGAACCCTTCCTTGCAAGCAAATAGATCCCTCAAGTCGGACTCGCTCTTACCTTTAATGCCACTCGATTCCAGATCCCAGGACACATCTTCCCTTTCCTCCCCATTGTCACAGGAGCTCTCGCCACTGTCATCAGTATCGTCTGAACATTCTCCATCGCTGTTGTTAGCTTTTCTCTTCGACGACACTACCGATCTGCTTCCTCTTACTCAATCTGCTACCCATCAACACCCAACTGTCCCATCTTTGTTGACGGTTCCACCTCTCTCCACATCGCTGCCCGTACATCTGACATCACTTCCACCACCTACCCAATGCAATCTGGTACCACCTATGGCTCATCAACAACCGGTCCTTATGCCTCTTCAAGGCATGCCCAACGCACCAAAATTCAACGGCAAGACGCCATCTCAGCTTCCTCGCTATCTTGAAGATATCCAGCTTCTAGGTGACCAAGCGGTACTCGATGATGCCGGCAAGATTAAAGCCACCCTCCGTTATGCTGATCTCGATGAAGCCAAAGTCTGGGAGACCCTCCCAGAATCAACTGCAAACCCGGCAGATTGGAATGACTTCGTTGTGGCTGTAAAAAAGTTGTATCCCGGATGCGAAGGTACTAATTATTATTATCGAGCTGACATCCAGTACCTTGCAGAGGATTATCAGAAAAAGCAGATGCATAGCCAGGACAACCTGGGAGAGTATACCAGGAAGTTTACTAAGGTTTCCGCTACCTTGATTACTAACAAGAAGCTGTTCAAGATGGAATGCGACATGATTTTCCTAGCTGGGTTCCCATTGACTATCCAGGATCAGATTCGTCACCGGTTGGCTATTGTCAAGCTAGACCTCCACCCGGATGATCCCTATCCAATGGAAGACGTCATCAAGGCTGTGAAGTTCTTACTCACTGGCTCAGCTCTTTGCTCTTCCTACAATCCTACCGACATCCTCCCTCGATCCCAACTGCCTTATCAGCCTTGCTGTACCACCAATACTCCCAACATGCCTGTCCCTAGCTTCAATCCACCTCCGTCCCTCAAAACAGAATCGAACTTGAATGCTCAGGCTGGACCCCACTGCAAGTTCTGTGCAGGTGTCGGTCACTGGACTCAAACTTGTTCCATCTGCCTTGAATACCTTAATACCGGAAAGGTGGTTCGAGGGAACGATGGCAGACTCTATATGCCTGACGGATCCGACATTCCGCAAGTACCAGGAGGACGCTGTCTCAAGGACGCTATTGACCACACCCTTGCCAACCAGTCTAATGCCAGATCGTTGTCTCTCACTTCAAGGGATCTGCCCCCCCATCTCACCGCCAATATCCTGTCTGCTGCGTACCCTGATACTCCTGCTGTGTTGGACATTGACCCGTCCACCTTCATGGCAACTGTTGCTGATGAAGATGATGAAGATTCCCCCCTTGTCACCGACCCAGATTTCCAGCCTTATGTGGCTCAAGCATGGGCCAGCTTCCAGGTGGACAAGGCTTTGAAAGAGAAGGGCAAACGCGTCCGGTTTGATGGTGTTGATGTTCTGCCTCGCAAGAGTTTGGATAAGTGGTCTGCCGCTGCACCGGAAGAACTTCTCTCACTGGAGCTCCAGCAGTCGCAAAAGGCTCCATCTTCTTCATCGACTTTGACCCCACTCCCATCTCGAGCTCCTATACCATCTACTTCACAGCGCAGGTCAGGAGGTGATGGTCCTTCCACCTCTTCATCTTCGTCGAGATTCATGTCTGCCCAATTTGGTGGACCTGGTACATTCCCATCATGAGCGTCTCAAGCTAATCCACCTTCTTCCACTTCACAGTATAGGTACTCCTTTCAGCTCAAGGACGAGACTGCGCTGAAACGGGTACTTGAGCAGGTGCTGGACAGTAGCATTCCGGTACCTGTGAAGGACTTGTTAGCAGTTGCACCAAAGATCCAGAAGCAATTCCGTGACCTCACAACTGTCAAACATGTCACGCAGGGTCCTTCAACCCCGACCATGCAGGTCAATGAACTTGCAGGTCTCGATCTGTCTTTCATTTCTTGGGAATATGGTGATCGTATCCTTCAGAACAAGGATGGACTGATCGTCTCCCATCACAGCCTTCCTCTTAGGGCCATCGAGGTCACATTAGGGAGCTCAGGACGCACCATCATGGGTGTTCTTGATTCCAGATTCGAGATCATCGCTATGCCCAAGTGTGTGTGGGAGGGACTTGGACTACCGGTCCAGTCCGACCACACGATGAAGATGTCGTCTGCTAACACTAGTGTTGATACAACAATCGGTGTCCTTGAGAACCTGGTCATTGACCTTGGTGCAAGAGAGGTCATGGTGCAAGTCCAGATCTTGGCACGCACCAACTTTGACCTCCTCCTCGGACGCCCATTCCATTGTCTTATAAGCACTATGACTAACAACTTTCTGGATGGCTCTCAGACCATCACCCTTCATGACCCTAACACAGGAAAGCAGTACACCATGCCAACCTGCGCTTGGTCTGAAGGATGCCCTCGTTGCCGAGAGAAGAAACAGTGCAACAGCCATCAGTCCATAGTGGAGATGGGTTTTTAGACATCGATGATCCGCCTACCGGTCGGGGAGAGTCCAATATTTCATCTGTCTCATCCGCTTTGATTCCTTTTTCATTGCCTTCTTACCAATATTCTGTTTCAAGTCTTCTCTTTTCTTCTTCATATACTTGTCTTCCTCCACTCTCTATTGGACCAATTCCTCCTTCTCCGGACTACCCATTCCTGTCTGCTACTCAGTCCATATTGACTCCTGATGCGCTTTCTGCACTCTTTTCTGTTTATTCTTATGATTCCTCTTTGCACTCGCTTGCTTACAAGCCAGTCGCTAAAAAGGTTCGTTCGGTGGTGGCTCCTACTGACGAGGAGTTTCACATCACTCGAACCCTTCCAGACAATCCACTCGCCAGATTGAAACCTCTTCCTTCACGTCCTCCGGATTTTATTCCTGGTATCTGTTTCACCCAGGAATGCGCTGACAAATTAGATCTCGACCCTGTGAACTGGCTCTGGCTAGAAGAGGTTAAGCTTGTTTGTTGGTTAATCCGAGACCATGAAATGGCTTTTGCTTGGATTCCAACCGAGCAAGGTCGTCTCGACGAACGCTACTTTCCACCTGTCAAGATCCCCACCATCCCTCATACACCATGGGCACTTCGTAATATTCTGGTTCCTCTGTCTATGTGGGCAGAAGCTATTCAGATCATCAAGGACCAGATTGTGTCTGGTGTCTATGAACCCTCCACAGCTTCTTACCGGTCTTGCTGGTTCTGCGTCGTCAAGCAGGACAGGAAGACACTTCACCTAGTCCATGACTTGCAACCACTCAATGGCGTCACTATCCGCGACTCCTCCACGCCACCTTTCATCAAGCACTTCGCTGAATCCTTCGCTGGATTCACAGTGTATGGGATGATGGACTTGTTCACCGGATATGACCAATGACCACTCCATCCGGAATCTCGCGACCTCACCACCTTTAATAGTCTGCTAGGTCCGCATCACCTCACGATGGTCCCTATGGGTTATACCAATGCAGTACAAATCTATCAGGCCAACATGTCATTCATCCTGCAAGACGAAATCCCCCACTACACTTACCCATTCATCGACAACCTTCCTGTCAAATCCGTGACCACTTGTTACCAATCACCAGATGGTACATATGAGACGATTCCAGATAATCCTGGAATTTGTCGATTCATTTGGAAACATCTCATCGTGGTCAACCGTATCCTTCAATGTCTGCAAAATGTCTGTGCCATGGTATCCACCAAGAAGTTCGTTCTGGCCGCACTGGATGCAACTGTGGTCAGACACAAGTGTACCTTTGAAGGTCGCATTCCCCATGAGGCCAAGATGCAGAAGATCAGGGATTGGCCCGAGTGCCAGAACCTGACTAATGTTCACGGGTTCCTTGGGGTATGCGGCGTGCTACGTATTTTTATTCGCAATTTTGCTTCTATTGCTTGTTCTTTGGTTAACCTGACTTGTACAGGGGTTCCCTTCGAATGGGGGGAATCTCAACAAGTTGTGATGCAGAGTCTGAAGGACGCGATCTGCAATTCCCAAGCACTCTGCCATCTAGACTATGAGTCTGGACACGAGGTTATCCTGGCTGTCGACACATCTGTGATCACAGTTGGATATATTCTCTCTCAGAAAGGAGATGATGGGAAGCATTACCCTAACCGCTTCGGTTCTCTCAGCCTAACTGAGGTGGAGAGTCATTATTCCCAGGCCAAGCTCAAGCTTTATGGACTATTCTGTGCCTTGCAAGCGGTCCATATATTTGTTTTCGGACTATCCAACTTTACGGTAGAAATGGACATGAAGTACGTCAAGGGGATGATTAACAACCCTGACCTTCAGCCCAATGTGACCATTAATAGGTGGATCGCAGGCATTCTCTTATTCAACTTTCGTCTTGTTCACATTTCTGCTACCTGCCATACTGGAGTGGATGGCCTTTCTTGTCGACCACCGTCTGAGGAGGATCCCCTTGAGGAGGATGACTTCGAGGACTGGCTGGACAATGCTTATTCTTTTTCGATTTCATTATTGAACAATCGCTTTCCTCTCGCCATTCGCAGTGCTCACCTCTCTAGGCAATCCTCCATCATTGTTCCCTCCTTTCATGTACTATCTGCCTCGCTTTGATCCGATCCGGACTCTCGAGAAGACGATCCAGTGCTTCCTCACTCTGCAAAGCCATTGTAAAAAAGGTGCAGATCGCCCAAATCCGTGACTTTCTTGACACTTGACTCTGGCCACCTGACCTTTCTGACAGGGAGTTTACCTCCTTCGTTAATGCAGTGACTCAGTTCTTCATCCTCGATGGATCCCTGTATCATCGGGAACCACATGGTTGCCATCAGTTAGTTGTACCAGCTGAACGCCATTATGGACTCATCAGAGAGGCTCATGACGACCTCGGACACAAAGGTGTCTTCTCTGTCCGGACGCGTTTGCTCTTGCGCTCCTGGTGGCCTATGTTGGTCGAAGACATCAAATGGTATATTCGAACCTGTCATGAGTGTCAAATCCACCAAACCCAGAAGCTGCATATTCCGCCCACTGTTCTGATGGTGGGCAGACTGTTTCGGAAGGTCCATATCAACACTATGCTGATACCACGATCCGGTGGATATCGCTATATCATCCAAGCATGGTGCGCTCTCACAGCATATCCTGAATGGCGAATGCTGCGATCCGAGAATGTATCTGCCATTGCAGCTTTTATTTTCAAAGAAATTCTTTGTCGATGGGGAGCTGTATCCAAGCTCATGACTGACAATGGATCTGCTTTTGTGCAGGCCCTAGATATCCTGGCGAACTGGTATGGCATCCACCATATTCAGATCTCCCCCTACAATTCACAGGCAAATGGTGTGGTTGAACAGCGTCACTACGATGTCCAGGAGGCCATCGTCAAAAGTACCCTGGGAGGGGAGGTTCGCTGGCCTTCGACAGCTCACTCTGTTTTCTGGGCAGAGTGAGTTACAATCCTGAAATCGACTGGTTTCTCGCTGTACTTTATGATACATGGTGTCAAACTGCTTTTTCCTTTCAATCTATCCAAAGCCACATTCTTAGTTCCTGCACTTACATCTGACGACATTTCTAGATCCGCCCTGATTGCTTGGTGAGCTTGCCAGCTCCAAAAGCGTCAGGAAGATATAGATGCTATCAAGGAACATGTACTCTTGTCTCGGTTTGCGTCAATCAAGCAGTTCGAGGTGCATTTCAAGAATTGGATATGCAACTATGACTTCCAACATGGCGACCTCATCTTAGTCCGGAACTCCCAGATTGAGAAAGAGTTGAACTAGAAAACGAAGCCACGCTATCTCAGTCTGATGGTAGTCCTTTGCAGGACTACTGGAGAATCGTACTTGCTAGCTGAGTTGGATGGTGCCGTCTCAAGACTTCGGTATGCAGCCTTTCAGTTGTTACTCTACCATCCACACAGGAAGATCTCCATTCCAGTTACTGATTTGACCGGATTGGACAATCAAGACCTAGACGAATACAACACCAAGGAAGATATGGAACATGACGATGGCAATGACATCATGGACTAGTCTTCTTCAATATCCACTCCACTTTGCTATCTGGCACTATATCCGCTATGTATCTGTTTCACCCCGGGTTTAGTCTGGTGTCTCTTTTTCTATCCTGGGTTTTGACTGGAGTATCTAAACAACATATGATGTTGCTAAAAACGACAGACAATTACATGATATACTCAGACATTTTCAGTTTCTCTCGTTCTCATACTCTCGGACTATGAAAACAAAACAGAATAAAAAATAAAAAACAAAGTCTTTTCCTTCTTTCCACGTCTCAATGAACTTACTACTTAGATTGTATGCTTTGAACGCACAATGAGACTGCACCCATTTGTCCGCTTTCATTCTTCTCCATCCGGTGTAATCCGATATCCGCTTTTTGGGATCAGCATAGGAATAGACACAAGAAGACGATCAATGAAGACAAGTCGAGCGGAACTTGCACCTGGTCTTTTCTTATCATTCACTTTAATTGGTCTTATGTTTCAATACTTACTTGTTTTTTTTTCTGATCACTCAGGTTACCCAGATTGGACACAGACCGGACACGATCAGATTGCTACATTATGATACAAGATCCGAAGAAGGCTACCTACTACGCGATGGACACCCCTCCCTACATCATTCCCAACATGGCCTTGATCGAGTTGAGCTCGCTCATCTGCCTGGCAACTTGTACCTCCAGGTCTGCCATCGCTGCCTCCGCAGCCTTGACGTGGGACTGCATGTACCAAATCTTGCCCTCAAGCCACTTGACAGCGCATATCCTGGTGTCAAGGACTGGTTTTGCGATAGGGGGCATGGGAATCCCTCTGACTATGGGGTATTCCGGCATCCCTTCATTGTTGTTGTTGTTGTCAAGGATGATTGGATCACTGGCCGGGGACGGATGCTGCACGCAGCTACGCATCAGACAAGCTGAGTAGTGAGTTAGCTCAGTACAGGACTAACGATTCGGTTCATGTACCTGGGGCCTTGCCCTTCTTGTCCACCACCGCCTGTACCCTTTCTGCCTTCTTCTGCCCCTTTCCGTGCCCGAGCAACTTGTCGCACTTTGCCTTCAGCTGTGTGCATCACGTGCACGTCCAGTCTTCGACCCCTTTGCACACCTTCTTGCTCCGGGTGCAGGCACTGCACAGCACCTTGTGCATTACCACTTGTGGGCCAGTAGCTGTCTTCTTGGTCAGACAGATCTCCTCCACTTCATCCTTGTCCTCCTTGTCCTCCTTGTCTTCGTCGTCTTCGTCCTGAACATCTCGCCATCACTGTCACATACGTCAGTAAACTCATTTCGAATCAATCCATGACTTACCTTTCCCTGGGCAGTCACCCTGGAAATGGACGGTCTGGGCGCGTTGAGGTCCAAAGGCAAGGGAGCCTGACGAACCTCTGATGGCTGCTGTTCTTCTTGGACATGGGACTCACGCTCGTGCTCACGCTCCCCCTGCTCTCGCGCTTCTCGTTCTTGCTCCTCACGTTGACAACATTGATCCGCTGCCTCCGCCTTCCACTTGCCGGCGATCAGATTTGCCTCTTGCATTTTCTCCACTGTCCTACCATCCAGGATCGCTTTGATCCCGCACTCCCTCACCTTTAGCAGGCAGGAGTGGGCATGCGCCTAGCAAATTGGTTAGTAGAGGAAACAAGCGAACAAACCAGTTACGCACCAGGCATCGATCCCATTCGACCACCCACATTTCTTGCTCCTCTTGTAACTCCTCCTTGTTGTCTGGCATCGTCATCACAGTATCAAAAACAAGTTTGTTGGCGGATCGCAATTGCTTGCGCAACAGTTCTTGCGGACTGTTGGCGGCGGCGGGCATAGCGAATGCAAGAAGTTCATTGAAAGTGGACATGGCAGGTGATAAAGAAGAAGGAGATGGCAGATGTGGTTGAAAAACGACAAAGAAGGTTTAGCCGAAGACTAGCAATTTTATACAGATCTCACCATTGTTCTAGCTGACGTGGACTTTCCCATGATCACGTGGTCTGACTGGGGACAGTCAGTATCAAAGAGCAGATGATGATGTCAAGTTCCTGGTCTGTGATGTCAGAAAACTGGCGGTTGGAAAGACCATTCATGTGGAGATGGTGACGTAGGGTGTTCCGATGAATGCCAAGTGATTTTGCAAGGGTCTGGAGTGGGATTTGACAGGTAGATGGCACTGCCTCAGCTAACCAATGCAGATCAAACTTCAAGTGAGGGTAGCCAGGACTGCCTGACAAATGAGAACACATTGGGGCAATCCTAATAATGTCCATTGTCAAATTCTCCCTTTGGAACAATCAATCCTCAGTTATGTATAAAGATAATAAAAATAATGCTCACTGCCCAGCTGCAGCCAAAGCTGCATGCTCAAGTTTGCTTAGCAGTTCACCCAATGCATTCACACAAAGACTGATCCAATGGGTATTCTCCACCTCATAGTGGATAGCTTCTAGCAAAGGTACCATCTGGCAATAGATCCAGTCAATGTGAATTTGCAAACAAAGGCAGTCATTGTCTTCTTGCTGTAAAGGTTGTGAAGCATGCTGATACACATTATCCAATATTTCATGAGCTCGGAGTACATCAGGGCTCCAGTAGTCCCTGACCGGAAGGTCTGGAAAGTTGCTTAGCAGATGAGCCTGCATGCAACCCTGCTGTTGACATGGAGTCTGGCTAGATTGAGGTCACCAGCAATGGACAGTGAACTGACTGCTTACATAGTCATTTCACTGAGGACTGCACACTGCACATCCATTCTGTACCACAATGACATGCCATCACCAGTGTCCATTCCTCGAGAGCAACACCCAAGATACTGTTTTCATGATGGAACTGTCCATTTCCTGGTGAGATTTTATTTACAACATGTGCAGCATTGATGGTCAATGAAAGTCCAGATCTTAGAATCAACTTGCCAAACACTCTACAGACTCTATCCTGGCCTTCTCTCATTATGATCCTCAGTGCTCAAGTCTCTTCTCTTACTTCCCCAGCCAGGAAGCCAGCCAGGTACCAGTGAAGGAACCTGCAACAAGAATCTGATCATTCTATATGGAGTTGTTCGGAATGAGTTTGACTACCTTTTAGCTTTTCTATCTGGTGGGTATGTACTATCAATCCTGCCATTTTTGTGTGTGTAGCATTACATTCAAGCCATCATCATTCTAGTTATCTTGGCGAGCATCACTGTGAAGATTTCCTTATTTCCATCCTCAAATTATCTGCTTTTTTTGAAATTCCCAATGGTTTTCAGTATGTGATTGTGGAGCTCAGTTGAATGTCATCATTTGACACATCCCTCAAACTTCAGCTTGGACATCGATACTGTGTCGACCACTGGGTTGAGCCTGCATTTCATGATCTTTTGTCATGACCTCTGTCTTCCATTACCCATTCTGAGGCCCACCGTATGGGCATCGAATATTTTTACATTCTCACACACACAAAGTCACTCATTGAGGAGAGCTACTGTGCAATTGCTTATACAGAACCACCTCTTGTACCACCGCCCAATTGCATGATGCCAACATGATGTGGAGTATCATGGAAGGATGAGTGGTGGAACAGTGCAGCATGGCAGCTTCTTCATCCTGAAGACCCATGCCATGACCACAAAATCCTGACTCTGCTGGATGGTGCTGAGGTTCCTGGTGTTTGTCCTGAATGCAAAGAGGCTATCATGTCAACAGTCAGATGGTCAGATGCTCTGCAACAAGAAGAGACTTTGCACAATATTGCTATACTGGAAGTTATAGAACTACTGACAGACGAACATATTTGAGCACTGTTGAGACAGTTTTGTTCTTAGGTGGTAGTGTCAGTGGTATAGCTTCCAGTCATATCTTGAGTTCATTATGCATATGACTTAGTCTTTCATTACAATATAGCATGCTGGGTTGATGAATAGTAGCGTGCTTGGTTGATGAAAGTAGCACACTGGTCAGCAAAAGTAGTGCACTGGTTGGCGAAAGTAGTGTGCTACCCCAAAAAGTTTTGTGCTGAATATTTGTGCATTCAGACCCTCATACAAATGAAAGATTTGATGTACCGAGCGCCCACAACATTTGTTAGAGATAAACATGCCAAATTGGGTGGCATTTCATTGGTGTAAATTCACACTCCTGTCCATGCTGCAACTGATTGTACAGTTTCTCCCAAGCTACTTGTTGGTGTATTATCTTTAAACCTCTTGTTTTCAATCAAATGCTTTGCACATGTACATACTAGTCTCTGCCATTGTTCCACTGCAACGTCAGACATCAGGAATTTGACACCATGGTTAACCAACCTTAGTCATGCTTTTTCAGCCGGATGGACCAGTGTCAAGCATCTGGGATGACAAGCAGGTCAAGGATGAAACAAGCCAGGTACTCAACTTAACTCGTGCTTTTTCGTATTTAGTGCAGTTGATAGAAAGGGTGAAAAGGCAAAACATTTATTGCTACCATGCCTGTATTGACAAGTAGAAAAAAGTGAATTAAGTGAATAGAAAAGCACAACCACAGGGAAGGGGGAAAAAGTAATAAAAGTAATTGTAGACAAGTTGGCATGTTGAAAGGTGCAATATGCCAGTGGATGGTATGAAGCTAATCCAGCTTAACTAGTAGTGAGCGATGGAAGTAAATAAAGAGTAGTAGGGGGTGACAGAACAATAGCTGGACAACTAAAAACAAGCAGTAAATCCTGGAAATGTATGAAATATGTTAGATCAGACAAAATCAGATCATGATTGGATGGTGAGGTCTTACACAACAACAAGCAAGAATTGGAGGCACCGGTCTCACCCACTGGTGCACTACTGGCAGGTTCAGCCTTGATGGACTTGAGGGTGTGGGCTTCAGAGAAAATTGCCTGAACAAAGGCTGGTTCTCTCCTACAGGTTGACCCCATGTAGGCAGCAGTGTCGCCACTCCAGCTCACCAACAAGAATTGAAATGGCACAGTGGTCACCCAGCCAGTTTGTTTGTTGACTACCTTTGGAAGCTTGACCTTTGATTTTCCATCGGTGCCACTTGGAATGTCTGGCTCAAGCTCCAAATGTCCTTCAGCAATCAATGAGAATGTGCATTCCAACTGATTAATAATTTGTTAGTGTGATTGAAGGATGCTGCAGTGAACATACCACTGCTGCAGCTAAGGTGATCACTCCTTTGCCATCCTGCCCCATGGCCATTGCACTTGTGTTCCAACTGGGCACCTTGATGCATGCAGCAAGGTTGCTGAGGTGCATCATTGCAATGAGTTCTAGGAGGAAGGGTGAATGATAGATTCCTTCAGCTTCCATTGACTCAAAGTCATCCTGTAAGAAGTCGTAATCCAATCACAAATACTTTGCAATCGCATACAGGTCATTGCTATCAAGATTAGAAATGAAACTCATTGACATTGTGAGGGCTGTTGAGCCAAAGCCATTCTGCCACTCACTCAGGTGCTGGAGTGCCTACAAGCTTAGTGTTTAGCATGAGGCAACATCTCAAAAGATCAGATCTATGACTGAGAAAACTGATCCTATTGTGGTAACATGGTATCTGACATCTGGGTACACAGCATTGAAGATGAGTTGTAAGGTGACTGCAAGTGGTTCATCTGGGATGTTCCATATGTTGGGTTGGGTGCTGCACCAAAGTGTCATGGTAGTGATATGTAAATGACCTTGACCAATGAAAGTTGATGGGGACAGGCAAGTCCTTGTTGTTGTACTCATGGTGCTTCTTCACAGCATCAATGATATACCCATCCTTGTCATAGGCCTGCTCCATTGAATGTGTGACCAAACTTGTGCTAGACTCTATTTCAGAGGGGGTTGAAGCTATCTTGATTTTTTTTGATGGAGGAATCACCAGGTCCTTTGCTTTGACCCCAACTGAAGTCTACAAACTATGAGCATGCATTGCCTCAAATGTGGAGAAATTAGACCTACTGATGCAGTAGCACAAGGTGCCTTATGGCTGGCCTTGTTCTCACTGGCAACTGCTTTCAGAAGATCTACCACCATGATGTCGTCTTCACTCGCCATGCCTGGCTTGCTATCAGATACAATGTTGCCTTCAAATGCACACTTTGTGGCTGATGAGGCTGCGTGTTGTGTGAATGGTGGTCCCATTATTTTGTTGTTGCTCTCTGTGGCAGTAGCAGTAACCTGTAATGTTTTTTAATCAAGCCTCAAGGTGTTTCCTATGAATGATGAGTTTACCTGGATGATTTGAGCAGCAGTGGTTGAAGGCTGTTGTGTGAATGGTGGTCCCATCATCTCAGACTCACCATCACTCTCTGAATCAGTGGCAGTGAGCTGCAACAGTATGTCTAGCTGACTTGGAACAGGATGTATAATTGAAGAATAATAGGCTTACCTGGACAGTTTGGATGGTGTTCATGCCAAATCTACCAATGGTTGCCATTTTCTCTGCATCATTGTCTACAATGTCAGCAAATATTTCATCGGCATCTTCAACAAAGTTTGGGTTGATGGAAGACCTTGTGGCTGTACTAGGCAGAGTACTGATCAAGATTGAATTGGTATCTAGTGACTGGGAGGGAACATTGATGGACAAGGTAGCTTTGCCAGCTTTTGAAGTGCTGGTAGGGCCATTCAAATCACCAGCTTGAAATGCTTTGGTAACATCAGCTACCCAAGACTTTACTTCCCTACCGAGAGTGAATTTCTTGCTGGATTTTCTGAGGTCCAAGAAAAACAGGGTAGATTCAGTGAATGACAGCATAAGGACAACACATGAAGTGATGCACATGTAACTTACAGTTCACAATGGTTTGCTGTTTGTATTCCATTGTCAGCCACTTGCCAGCATCAAACAGTGGTGTTAGAGCATTACTCACCCAAAAATTCCTTGTAGTTCTTCAATGCCCCCTTCAGCAAGTTGGCTGGCTGTATCTGCTGCAAGAAGTCAAGTCATTTGGTTCAGCACTGAACAATCTGCATACCTTCTATCCAAAAAGGTAAGGCTGCAGCATGATAGCGACTCCAAATAAGTACTTACATCTTGTGCCCCCCCTTCTTTTACCTCAGTTGATTGCATCCACTGAGTCTTTGCAGTGGAGGCTGAGCAATTGGGTTCAATACCCAAATGATTTCCCTTTGACAAGCTTAAGGTGAGGCTGCTGCATGGTAGAAGTGGAGCGAGTACTTACTTCTTGTGCCACTCCATTCTTTTCTTCCTCAACCCCATCACCTTTGATATCTCTCTGCTTACCCCCCTCTCTCCTTGAATTTTGTACAAGTCAAGGGGAAGAGTGAGGGTGAGGAGGGGGGTCTGACTTCTTCAACTGTGCCTCTGCCATCTTCACCTTGGCATCAGCTTTTATCAATTCCAGGCAGTTGAGGCCCTCTTGTGCCGCCTTGTCCTTGCTGGCCTTAGTCTCTTTGAGGTACTGGTTATTTTCTGCCTTTTGTGCTTTGGTACATCATTTCTGCAACAAACCTGATTCAAAAAGAATCTGAGCTGGATGCTTGTTGGCATTTGAAGTGCAGGTTCATTGAGGCAGGGATGATGACTGCTGGTGTGTCACCTTCCATTGATGCAAGGATGTTGAGTTGTGAAGATGGTGGGTTGCACAAGTAGAAACATGCAGGCAGCAAGCTTAAAAATGGGCCCAGTAACGGTATGTATATTTCATGACTGATTGTAATCCTGAGCAGAATATATGACCTAACACATGGAACTCACAGAAACCTCCTCGGGTACAAAAGTCTAGCATAGGCATATAATCTCTGGACTATAGCTGCCACTTGGACCACCACTTGAGTCTTGACACAAATCAATCCACCCCAGACTACTGCTCACATCTCCAAGTCACTCTTTGTCCACCTCACCACCTGGTCTCCAATGCCCTGTTTTCAGGACCACAGTGTCCTTCAAATCTCATGCAGCCATCCAGGATGTCTGTGGTTTTTCAAAACTGAACAAGGTCACAAAACACATTTCTGTTGAGGCCATGCTGTAGTTTTATTGCAGAGATTCTATTGTAATAACAATACATACTATTGTGCATAATTCATTGAATTAAGAAGTCATGCATCACTTAGGCACCACTTGTGCATCACTCTCAAAACATTGCCAGGGGTAA